>JAMKCH010020659.1:0-21974 GCA_023653785.1 Ophioderma brevispina | reverse complement strand
TTGGCCTTTCACTGCACATGACATTGCTATATGCAGGCCGCAGATCGATCTTTGGGCCAAAATTTTACAGATTCGCAAGAATACTGATTTTGGATCAAAAATACTGATTGTTGGTCTCTGGAATACTGAAAGCTGTATATATACTGGCATCAAGGAATTGAATTCTCATATGCTATAAAGGTCCATTCATACTTTACTGCATCTGCGTTGTGGTGAGTTACATTGCCCATGCTGCTGTCTCTACCCTAAATACTGCATCACCGTACCCTAATAAAGTTAAAATCATTTTAACTGGATTTGCAGTGAGTGATTGATATATTGGAAATGCAACACACAATGCAGCATGGTATGAACAGACCTTTTGAATCATAAGGCATGATTGATTTTCAAATTACCTTTGGGTTGCTCATAGAACAGAGGAAGGTGGAGGGAGTTGGTTGATAGGTCACTGGGCCTAATCCAAGTATTGCCATCTAATGTCTTGTTTATAGTATTGAGTATTAGCAGTTTTTCCATGGACCAGGCGGATGTTGATGAGGATCAGATTGATGATGTCTTGAGCACCATGCAAAACCTCTCCCAGGAATGTACAGGGAGTACAAGATGCTGTAGTAGGATTATCAATGCATATGCCATAGCAAAGGTAATTTACTGATAGAGTGACACTACAACTTTAAAAGTAATACAGTTGAAGCTGCTTAATTGGGATCCTGATAAAGGGGATTTTCTGATAATTGACATGCTGAATCAGGAAACCGTTCCTGTGTATGTAAAATTCATCTTTTAATTGGACACTCCTTCTGATAATTGGGACATTTTTGGTCAGGTAATGACATTGTTTCATAAAAGAACCACTCAAAGCAGGGCATTTTAACTAAAAATAAGATTTATGCTTTCATTTTTAACTTGTGTCATGTTATAAATGTGCAAGTACATTTTTACCCTTTCTCATTGGCATACATACTCACTCACAAAGCTATAACAAACATTCACTGTGTTGTGCAGGTTAACATTTAATATTTATATGCCTTAATATCTCTGGCTCCTAGTGTCTATGAGTATTTCTCTTAATCAGGATTTCTGGTTAATCGGGATATTTTCTCTACTCGAGGTGTCCCAATTAAGCGGAGTCAACTGTAGTAATAATGTTGATTTGTAATGCGCACATAACCCCTCTAGGGGTGCTCAAGGTGTGATTGCCAATTATTATAATTACGCTCCTTTCAGGAAATCGTCACAATCATTTTGTTTCACTTAGGTTGCAGCTGGCTTGGTGGACAACTCTATCAGTACTTAGATTGTAATATCAGCCATAACAGCTGTAATGGCAGTGCTTCCCTGGTTGCTAGGCATAGCAATGTATTTAGAGTAAAGTTATAACTTTGAATAAAGAAGAGCTTAAAGGTGCAATATGTGATTCTCTAGCACCTTCTGTTTTATTTATGATTCACTAGATATCCTTGAGAAAAGCATATTACCAAAAGTTCAGTTGATTTGGCGAGATCTGTGGTTTGGTGTTATGAGCAAATTCTTATACCACACCAGTCTCACAGGCCACTGTGCTTCTGTAATTTCTGTCCGTTCCAGACCAGAAGTACAAACATGCAAATTTACATATACGATATTATCAAATTTGAATGTAGAATTAGGCACTCATGCATTTTAAGGCTAAAAGATTCAGGATGATATAAATCTCCCACTTTTACGGTGGAATTGGGGGGATGAGGGTGTGGATCTAGAAAATGCCCCTTTACAATTTCCAGGATTTTCCACTTTTAAAGTATTAGTAAATAAACAACACCATTTTTGTGCATGCAAATTGCAATGAAGAATATACTTTAAAAAAAATATAAATATGTTAATTTTTTTTCAATGTGAACTCATGTGAACAGTATGTACCATGATAAAATCTTATATCAATTTTAAAAGTGTTTTTTGTTTTAATTGGTAGGTTTACGTATTACCTATGAGGCAGTAGTAACCAGTCAAACCATTTGAATCCTAAATCTTATTGAGTCTGCAAAGCGACCAAGATTACTTGGCTAGAACTTTCATCCGCACAAATGGATTGAAGGACCTAGACAGAGGAACCAATAAGGGGTAGGTAAACAGGCAATATTATATACATGGTCTCACTCACCATTGGATACAAATGTTGGGAGGGCTCTTGTAATTCAACAGATAAATGGCTGGTCGGCCGGCTCTCTATACAAGCAGGCAGGCAGAGTGGGTGGGCAGAAAAGTGGGGAGTCGGCAGAAGATCTTTCATTAAACTACCATGTACTTATTTTTACTTAATAATAAACGCCCTTTTTAGGTCATCACGATGAAATCGGAAGGACCTCTAGGCAGAATGATTCGCGTGTGTTGTGTGTGTCAACCTTGTGGTTATACACTTATGGTAATTTTTTGTTTGTAGCTTTTAGTGCAGGATAGATCAAGTTAATACTTGGTCTTGTTATACATTGAGACAGGGGCTACATCTGTACGGCGGTCCGGAAAGTGTGTATGTCTGTGGGGTGTTTGTCACAGACTGCGAAAGAGAATATCGTAAATTGGTTTTAACTGCGCCTGAGAGATTAACGTTTACCCGTCCGTATAGAGAATGTGTGTAAATGAAAACTTAATCTCAACATATTCTGGGAAACGGAGTGGTTCTATGGAGTTTTGGCATAGAGGGTCGTTACTATGTGCTGTTTTAAATATGTATCGTATTGGGTCTGAACCTATAGAACCTAGCGAAAATTGAACGTTTTTGTGTCGGTACTTCGGTACTCGCAAACCCGAAAAGATAACACTCAAATCTCTACGGGCAATCCATTTTTTCCCACAATGCATTTCGGTATATTCCAGTCTATTATATTTTCAAACACTGGTTTCATTTTTTTTTTTCAATTTTAGAAACCAGGAATTATACTTACCGGACTGCCATAAGTCTTTGTGGGAATAACGAATGTTGATCAAATGTCATTAGGGTTCACCTAGCATCATTATATTGCGCTACACTTTGTTATTTCCACCACATAATTGGCAACCTATTTGGGACCGTGGTCATATTTTTGTGTAAAGTGTAATGCACCAGGGAATTTATTGCGAGATACAACATGTGATTCGTACAGAATTGGCATGCACTTTTAGTAATTAAGTAGCTACTTGCTAAAATCTTGTTTTGATTTCTTCCCCAAACGTTGCTGGTTTTCTTTCCAACATACAAAAAGTAATTTCTGGTTTGCAACAAGAACTGGGAAGGCGACGGTAAGTGAGGTTGAATAACTATGGCTTAGGCTTGTACCATCAAGTTGTTAGTCCTTACAGAATTGCCACCGATTTTTACATTAGGTAGTGTAATTCCTGCTTTCAACAATAGACTAAGACTGAAAGAACATAACATATGTTTACAGCACAAAATATCATATTTACAGTACATGGTCACTTTCATATGAGGCCAAATGTATATGAAATGCTTTAAGCCTTTATAGTGAGCTTACCACATTTTTGGTGTCCCTGAACAATGTTGCCATGGAGGCAACATACTAGTGTCAAATTCGTGTGTCCGTCCGTATTCCGTCCGTCTGTCCCAGTCCGTCCGTATGACTCGTTAACCTTTTTTAAAATCTTCTGCAGTCTAAACTCTTTTTCCCCGATTTATTCAATTTGAATAGGATGATTAGAGTGAGGTCCGCGCGCAATATTTATGTGTAGGTGTATTTGGCTGCATTATGTTGCATATTCATGAATTTTAATTAGCCTTAGTTTGCATATTTGCAGCCAGTTCGGTTAACCTTTTTTGAAATGCCTGCTGCAACGCTAATCCCGATTTACTTAACACTTGGTAGGGTGATAAAGTGAGGTGCCAAATATATGTTTAGCTTTTGGCTGCATTATTTGGCATATTCATGAATTAAGTAATAGTTTATTTTTTTGGGCGGTCAAAAGGACAACCCTTTCCCCGCAAAGTTTGTGTGCAATTTATCTGGAGTTCCGTAAGGATTACAATGATTTAACTTGGTTGGAGGAAGCGGGTTAAATATTTCTCACCCTGATTAGGTGTTGGGCCCGTGTCCGGCTTAATTAACATATGCAAATGAGCTAATTGATATGCAAAAATCAGCTTCATTGCTTATTTTTGAAACGGTACTCGGATATGCAACATTCCTTGGGGGGGGGGCCTGCAACTATGAATCCCATTATGTGCTGCATCCTCTTGCCATTTGAAAGTCCCTGATACAATCGACTTAGGAGCAAATGAGCTATTTAATATGCAGAAATCAGTGTAATCGCTAAATGGTACATGGCTATGCAAAATTCCTTCGGTACATGAAAAACTATACCGTACATCTTGTTTTGAATCATATTGAGGGGGAAGGGTGGTGGTGTGGGTCAAAGGGGGGTGTAAGGTGGCAGGTGGGGGTGCTGTCGGGGAGGTGTGGGGTGAGTCTGAGGGGTCCGGGGTGGCGGCTCGGGGTAGGGTGGCGGTTTGGGGAAGGTGGGGTGTGTCCCGGCGAGGGGCGGGGTGTTACCTCTATGACCTTGTTGACTTCTTGGTTACCTTGGTGACTTTGTGTGAGCTTTTGTGACCCCATGGGACCTTGGTGTCGTTGCGACCTCAGCTTCACCTTTGGCCCATTCCACAATTGGTGTGCCAGGGAGCGATCGGGTGGATCCATGGGGAGGGGGTGGGTGTTGTCAGGGATGGTGCAGGTGGGGTGCGTCGTGGGAAGTCGGGGAATGGTGGGTGGCGTCGGGGGGCATGTTGGGGTGGTCGGGGGGAAGTGGTGGGGGCCGGGGGGTTGGACTGGATTGGGCCGGGGTGGGTTACCATGGTGACCTCGACCATGGTGACGCTCATTTTCCTTGGTGACCCCCATGTAACCTTTGTGCCCTTTGAGACCCTTTGTGACCCTGTGAGACCCTTGTGCCCTTTGTGACCCGATGCGACCTCAGTGACCCCCATGTGACCTTGTGATCCACAATGTGACCTTGTGACCCATGTGACCTGGTGATCTCATGTCACTTTGGTGACCTCATTTACCCTTGACTGAACCCAAACTGCAATGGCAGAACAACCACTAGCGGTCCAAGGGCGCGAGTATTTTTCATACATTTCGGTTACTTTTTATAAGCTCTGCTGGCTAAAAACACTATGCCCGATTTCACTCCAAAATAATTGTGTGGAACACGTTCTCCAGTGCATTTGTTTCTTTCTAATATTTGCCCAAACTTCATAATAAAGCAAGTGATCGCGCAACCAGGCGACACTTTGTGGTCGAGACAACCGCCTGTTAATCATCAAATGTGTTAAATAACTGTTTCAAGAACTCATGAAACTATTATTCCAGTGATATTAACCACAAACAGTCTAGGACTGGTCAATTAGGATGTAGGCAAAGGGATAACCTTTAAATCTGTATATTTTTACTAACTAAAACCAAAAAACTCAGTAGTAGGTTGATTAAAAAACATTGTTTACTCTTAAAGGAGCTGATTTGGGACTGAATCATTTCCAACTCAGGAAGGGCTAACACATGCAACAGGGTAGCAACAACCATGAAAAAAATACCAATTCACAAATCAAGAAGGTGCACTTTTCTCAAAATGTCCTGTGTCCTCATTATTTTTTGACACATCAGAGCATGTGTATGGAGCACTTAAAGCTTCCAACAGTGTGGCTCTTTAGTGTAATGGTGGTTAGTGTTCACATTGAGGCATTCGACACGAAAATTAGTATGCAATGATTGTGTAGAGTAAATAACGAGCCAGGCAGTAAAACTTGATATATCTTGGTTTGTGTTATCTAGCTCCTGCAGCAAGGCCACCCCGTCTCAGATGATTCAGCTTGACAGGGAATAGTTTAGTCCATTTGATCAGACTGTGGGCAAGGATCCAGGCCTTCTAGGGAACAGATTACTGGAGGAGGTCAATCAGCTAGCTACTCTCGTGACAATGTACAGAATTAACATGTACAGGGGAGTTTGATGCCTGGGTTGTGTTAGGGTGCACACTGAAGTTTAGAACCACAAATCATCTCCAAGGAGGCACTTTGGTTTAGGATAACCCCCAATATACGCACATCTACTGACTGGTGGTTTTGGGTTAGGGCTGTTTTAATAGTTAATTCTAACTTCTGTTACTCTAAAAATGTAGAGACTGACTAATTCCAAGAAAGTGTTTTCATGGGCACTCGGAAATCAGCACCTTGCTGTTTTGATCTTAATGAATACACAAGGCCTTATGTCCATCGATCTGGCAAAAGGCGTTGTTTTTGTTTCTGATACTGAATCAATATTTTTACGGAATAACCGCCTCATATACAATGCCTGTTTTACTACAACTATAATGAAAAACAATCGATCGACCATGAACGTTTGCCGGTGACTATGAGGGTTGTTTTGTGGGGTTTGATTATGCTCAAAAATAATGCCCTCCGGGAGTTGGTCTACATCCTATCCTCAAATTCAGCTATTGCTTTTTTGACTAAGAGCTTATTGGATTTTTTTTAACCAAGGTTTAACCTGAAAAAATAATTAAACATTTTATATTTTTAAAAGAATACAGATTGGGAATTTGAACCAAGACCATTGTATTATAAGTTTAGATACATAACCACAATAACCAGCGAATTATAGCTCTGCTCGGAACGATGCACAACAGTATTGCTCCAGAGCCTTGGTGGTAATCATCCATATAATATTAGGGTGAACTTTGAGAGTCAGACAATGCCAGCCAATCCTAAAGGTGTTTTTAAAAAAACCAAAGAATCAAGATATGTACCCCAATGTCCGACTATAAATCAAGTAGCTGATTTGTTGATGATGGACAGCCATGGGTGGTAATCAGCCCATGCAATGACTTGTATCAATATTCATAAACGCACAAATTAAAAACCTGCTCTCACAGTGGAGTTGACTGTAGATATACATTGCTTTTTAAATGCATGGACAGAGGTGTTTTGTAACCATCCCATATGCCATTGCAAGTGCTTATATTGTAACTGTACAAACCACATGTTGTAACTTGGGGATAAAAGTGTTCAGAGTGTAAAAGAGTAGCACAATTGAAAATATAAATAGGGGTTATTTAAATAAATAATATATAATCACACAATTAACTAAGGCCTTTTTGCCTATCGATAACGTATAAAAGGGGACTAATAAGCTAAATTCTAATTAAAACTTACTCCAAACAGCGTATTTGACGGTCGACCTTGTATTGGTCAAGAATTGGCGCATAGTTTGGATGACGTCAAGGCCTGAACAGCCGGGCTGACCCGCCTCCCTTTCCCCCCCCTATTGCACTGATGATGCACACTGATGAGGGGCCATTCAGTATAAGAAATTACACGTGAAAGTATTAATCTATCGCAATGGCTGAGCAGAACGAAAATGTCCCCCCTTCAGATGGAAGCTATACATCTGATGAGGAAGAGGATATCCCACCTTCAGATAACGAGAATTCTTCTGAATCATCTGAATAATTTGTTTAGATGATAAGCCCAGAATTTTGTTGTGTCGTGGGAATTGCCCTTTGCTATTTGGACCTCGGCGCGGGCCAAGACAGACCAAGATGGTACTCACGAGTCTCTGGAATCCGCTAATGGAAAACCCGGTTGATAAACTTGGAATGGTGGGACATACTGATTTATTTTTCTAAATTGCCTCAAACTTGCGCTAGTATTCACTGGAAACAGCAAGTAGAAAACTGGGTGCGAGTCCGTATAAAGCTGTATACCAATGCGGCCGCATCAACACGGGTATCGCCCGGGTTTGATGTGGCAGAGCCTCACGTGCTCATCATTACCCATCGCGGCCGACCAAAATCCGGCGATGCCCTGGCGTGTGTTTACCCCTGTACAGAAGACCATTTTGGCATGTCCAAGTACACATTGATACTTTCATCGTTAGAAATCAAGAGAATTTTAAAAATCACCTTCAAAACTTACTATTTTTATTATTTTGACGAAAGAGGACAACTGTTAAGAGAGCAGATAACGCCGTAATTGTCTCGCCGAAACTCGCATTCTGTGTTCATAGAAGATGATTGTGTTCGGGCCGTATACAGAAGTGAGTCTAACCAAACATCGGATTTGGGAGTGAAATTTGTTTTCGGCCTTCGTTTATACGCCTTAAAGTGAGTACCCTCTTTGGCTGGGTGCTGCATTGTGCACAGTGCTACGGATGGTGCTTGTGCATTGTCGGCAAGTCCACAGAGACCAAAACGTCAAAGAAAAGGAACGGGTTTCGTCTCTCAGGTGTGGATCTGAGTGTAGCCCCTTTCAAAGATATCGTGTCCAACAACGTGCACCGCCATGTTGTAAAACCGTAACAGCTGCAACTTCTATGTTAACCATGGGCGAGCGGTAAATGTCCAGTGTGGGGTTTGTCTCCTTTCTTACAAAATGCGACAAATTTTTCCTACATTGTTTTTTAAGACGCTGATGGTTGGATTTAAATTCGCTTTCCCGCGCGATATGTTACATGAAGACACCAAAACAAGAAGAGAAACAAACACGAAGTGTTGTTTCTAGTATAGCCTCGAAATTTTCCTAAGGATGAATGGAAATCTAAAATCATGGAAAATTATCAGAATTACTGTGCGGAGAGGAAATTTAAATACGCCCTCTTTTTGAACACTTTGATTTTTCCTGAACAGCATGAAACAAACCTTTAGCGATATACCCTTTCAACAAAAATAATAAAAGTTTAAAACACAATTGCCGGGATTTGCATGATTATACTTCCGCTTTCCGCTAAAACCCAGAGGTTTATCGCATGTTTTTTTTAATTCTTGTGTTTTTATTTTATTTATTTTCCCACTGTTACTGAGTGATATAACCATGAATTGCAACGACGGTTTGGCAACTACACCCTGTTTTTGGACATATACATAAAGAAATACCGACAAATTAGTGGATTACACTTAAACAACAACAGCCCACCCATTGTCCAAGCCGTGAACCCTTTTTTTCTAGAAATGTGAGTCAGGTTTTGGTGTTCAGGCTTTGACGTCACTCTTAATTGGCAAGGAGAAGGGATTGTGATTGAGCGCATTTTGGGCGGCCTCTTTTTTCGTTTAGAGGCCTTGTAGCTTCATTTTTAACACTAGATTATGTGAAAAAAAAAAATAATTTAATCTTGATGCCATACCTCTATCAATTTGAATACCAACATCATATTGCTTTGTGCTAGCTCTTTAAGAATCACAAGACATTTCTTGATCATCTAAACGGACTAGTCGTGTGGTAAATTATTTAGAAGTCAGCGTGTGCGATGGTTAAGAATGCCGGAATTTTTTGTGGTATCACATTATGTTATTGAGGTGGAAATTTCCCAAAACTGGTGTCATTGTGGGCTTGACTCAATACACCGTCTGGGATGAGAACATATAACACACATTTGAATTTTCTGTTGGGTTCCTATTGCATGTCAAACAAAGGCAACATTGAAATTCGATTTTTTTTACCTTAGTCACCTAAAGGTTTGTTTGTTCTCTGCATCAAGCTAATTTGGAAAATTACGAGAACAGCTTTTACTGTACAAAAGATACTGACCCCATTTTTCATGAATAATTTTGTTTTTTGCAGCACCAAAGTGCTGAAGAGTTTTTATGTTACATTTTTTATGCAGATTTAGTCTGTAAATAAGTAAAATTGAAATCTACTTTTGAGGGTCCAAAAATGTGTTTGTCAGAAGACAGTAAGTGTGCACGTCATGGGGGGTAGGTACTGCCTTTTGCATTGTGAGTGGAAATTGAACTTCTGTTAATGGTTTTGGATAGAGGGAGCAGTGTTCAGAGTTATAAATTGGATATGT
Source organism: Ophioderma brevispina (assembly GCA_023653785.1). Lineage (NCBI taxonomy): Eukaryota > Metazoa > Echinodermata > Ophiuroidea > Amphilepidida > Ophiodermatidae > Ophioderma > Ophioderma brevispina. Next base: position 12,165 of record JAMKCH010020659.1, on the reverse strand, counting down.
TATGTGTTGAAGTCTTCTCCAGGGCCGAAAGGCTTGTTTTTTTGTTTGTTTTTTTGTGAAGGAAAAAGGTGGAATTTTGGACGAATTGTGAGGCAAGTTGTTTTAAGAAATTGAGTGTTTTCGTCATCCGAACTCACCATGTGGAATAGGCAGTGTTTTTAAATAGGGGGTTAAACTTAGTAACGTGATGATGTGTACGCTATTTACGGAAATAAAGGGCCTGTATGATTTTTCACTGATGGTGAAATTATCCATTAGAGATTTGTAATGTTTTATTCTTTTATAGGCTATAGGAAAAACAGTTCATGATTTAGTGTATGAGTAATTTGGCTTGCTTTTATTTTTGGTAAATATTACCTTCTCTGGCTATTAGTGGTCGTGTCAATTGTGACCTCGATCAGTCTTCCATCCGCTTGTGAACAAATGAGCAGATCACACATCCAAATTGCAAGTTCCTTAGTGTTCGAATACAAACAAAATTGAATGAAACAATAAAGTAAGCATTTAAAATGAGCAAAATATGATAAAATATTAAAACTAAAAAGTAATACAAATTAATTTAAAGAAATAAACCCCGAATATTAAAAATGAAAAAAAAAATGACAAAAGAAAAAAAAAAATATGAAGAAAAATGTTTTTTAAACAATTATAAAAATAAAAATAGACAGAAATATGACAAATAGTGACCCAAAATAAAATAAGATTTAACAAATATAATAAAATATAGAAAAAAGTGGAGAAGTGATCAAAAAACAAAATATACACACAATTAAAAAGTAATAATTAAAAATATGTTGTTTTTTTTTCCATTTTTCAATTTGGTGAAAATCAGAACCTGAATTGGGCATGGAAGGGTTGTGTTGGTGGAAGGGGGTGATTAATAATAATAATTAGCATTTATATAGCATTTTAGCATGACATGATCAAAGCGCTTTACAGTTACATAAACAAGTCCATAAAGAGCAGCTTAATTACAAACAATTAAATAACAAAAAAATGCCTTAAACTACAATCTTAAACACTACATGTACATCATTGTGGAAATAAATGTGTTTTTAGTCTGGATTTGAAAGTGCTAATGGTGGGTGAGGTATGTATGAATCTGGGTAATTTGTTCCAAAGAGCTGGTGCAGCATTGCAAAAAGCCTTGTCCCCATATGAATTATTTGTTCTGTTTGAGACCAGCAGATTATTGTCTGCATGCGATCTTAGGTATCTTGCATTCCCTGGTTTAAAAGAATGAGTTCTCACAAGATTAGTTAAGTATGGAGGGGCTGCACCATTTTTAGATTTGTAAACAAGTGTGAGTACTTTAAACATGATTCGTTTCTGTACAGGAAGCCAGTGTAGCTGTTTTAGTAGTGGTGTTGTGTGCTCTCTCTTGTTAGCTTTGAAGACCAATCTCGCAGCTCTGTTTTGAATTTTTTGTAGTCTTTGCGTTTCTGTAGCTGTGATGCCATAAAGGAGTGAGTTGCAGTAATCTAGACGGGAAATTACTAGAGATCTTACGGCATGGTTGCATGTGTCTTCGTCTATGTATCATTGAATGCGGCCAATGTTTCTCAGGTTAAAATTCAGAGCACGGGAAACTGTGGATATATGCGATAAACATGGTCATTTTTGTGTCAAAATGAACCAGCAATGGGAAAACTCTGTTTTTTCTTCACTGAGTTTGAGTTTTTTGTTCATCCAAATTTTAATTTCATTGATACAAGATTCAAGTCTGTAAATAGCATTATCACTGTCACTGGTTTTTTTTGGTTCAAATTCACATATATCTGAGTGTCATCTGCATATATGTGGTAGTTCACATTGAATTTCTGAATGATTTTCCCAAGTGGGTATGTATAGTAGCTAAACATTCTGGGTCCTACCACAGATCCTTGTGGTAGACCAAAATCCATAGTGTGTTGTGTGGAGAAAGTGTCTCCGATTGAAACTTCACTTGTGCAACCTCTGCGATATGTGCCCTGATGTAGTTGGAAGGAGGAACCTGGGTTAGTTGGGAAAGAGCCACCTTTGGTAGATGAGAAAGGGGATCTGGGTTAGTTGGGAAGGACATTCTGTGGCAGCTGGGAAGGGCACCCAGACAGTTGTGAAGGGGTCTTGGGTAGTTTGAAATGAAGAAAAGACCTTGGGACTTTGAGGCAGCTAGTAAAGGGGGCCCTGGTATAGTTGCAAAGGGGCAACAGGGACCCTAAGGTGGTGACAAAGTTTACTAATGCTACAGGTCACGTCTGATAAGGTTCCGCATGGAACCCAACAACCCTAACCTTGGTACCCCCGCTGCAAACCGCGAAAGCCGAGAACCGCAAAATTCTAGTTTAGTATTAATAAGTATTCTAATTCATTTGCATATTTTATTGTAAAATTTCTGTTAATCCACTGTATACCACTTCAATGCAATCTCGGTAGAGTGATAGCTCATGAAGACTACTGGCATTATTTCCAAACAGACTGTATTATTTAATCTGTGTTCTATTACAGTTCTGACCATGCGAGTTGAGCTGATCATCCGTGCCCATGACTGCCACACACTTTGCTGCAACACAGAAGGCATATGTAGCGTACTTAGGGTGTGTAGGGACTGTAGTGCTATCTTACAACAAGCTCAGGAATTTACCCATCTGGTAAGAAAGTTGATTGTGGTTATATGTAGTGTTCTGAGGGTGTGTAGGGACTGTAGTGCTATCTTACAACAAGCTCAGGAATTTACCCATCTGGTAAGAAAGTTGATTGGGGTAGGGTATGTAGGGACTGTAGTGCTATCTTACAACAAACTCAGGAATTTACCCATCTGGTAAGAAAGTTGATTGTGGTTATATGTAGTGTTCTGAGGGTGTGTAGGGACTGTAGTGCTATCTTACAACAAGCTCAGGAATTTACCCATCTGGTAAGAAAGTTGATTGTGGTTATATGTAGTGTACTGAGGGTGTGTAGGGACTGTAGTGCTATCTTACAACAAGCTCAGGAATTTACCCATCTGGTAAGAAAGTTGATTGTGGTTATATGTAGTGTACTGAGGGTGTGTAGGGACTGTAGTGCTATCTTACAACAAGCTCAGGAATTTACCCATCTGGTAAGAAAGTTGGCTGTGGTTTGTGGATGATCATTGCACACAGCTGATCAAGCCATAGTAACAAACCAAAATTTTATAGAGTGTATCTCTAAAAAAACTTTTCACCAGATTTACAAATCATCTAGTGAGTGCAACAAAGTGGTATATTTGCATATTTGACATCTTGCAGAACTAGAAAAGGCCATTTTGTGTTCAAATTTCTTTTGTTTTCTATTTTTTGTTCAATGTCTTTCTTTAATGAAACTGTCTTTACTTTGATTTAAGGCTGGCACTATTTTTTGTAAATTGTATGTTTTGACTTCTTTTTACCAAATAAGCAAAACCAATTTTACCCAAAATGTCAGTTGCACCTTTTTTGCCCTCATACAACAAAATAGTGATTTCCTGAAAAAAGAACACAAATAGTTCTTGTGTTTTCACCTTTCCAATTTCCATGGCCAAAAACTGTTAAAAAGTATAAAACATTGTTTGGAAGATTTTTTTGTCAAGTTTGGGGTCCTCCCTTCATGTAAGTATTGCAAAATTAGCATAACCCTAGCCCCAACCCCAGCCCATTACCCTAACTGTAACCTTAACCTATCATGCAGGTTTGGTTGCCTGTATTTGAAATCTTAGAGGTTTGTATTTTGTGAATTGAACCCACATTAACTGTTTTGTGTCGCCTGCCCTAAGGCAGGAAGACACATAGGGATCACTTTGTCCACTATTGTTGATGTCTGTTGATGTCTGTTGTTGATGTCTGTTGTTGATGTCTGTTGTTGTGAAAAAGGGTTAACATTTATCTGTAATATCCTCATATTTTGATGGAATTAAACCAAACTTGGGTCACAGGTGCAACATGGCATCCCCCATTTGTTGATGAGGTCAAAGGTCACATACCAAGGTCAAAGGTCATGTGAGGTCAAGTTGTAAAATAGGCTGAAAATGTAAAATTGACCTCATTTGAAAAGTTGAAGTTCAATTGGAACCAAACTTGGTTTATGGAGTTTACATGCAAGCCCTCATTTGTTTATGAGGTTCAAGGTCACATATCAAGGTCAAAGGTCATGTTAGGCCTATCATTCACTAACTGCGACGGCAGGCGACACAAGCGGTCCGAGGACCGATGTATTTTCTAGTTTGGTATGAATTCATATATTTAGTACTGTTCATAGGTGACTCGGTATGATCCCCTCAAGCCAATGCTTGCAAATGTTCAAATCCCCATGTCACTAGCATACTAAATTACAAAGTTATATTTCTTTTGTTGTTAATTATATTTTCATCTCATTTTGAACATAACTCAATGTCACAATTGCTGACATTGGGCTAAGTGTCAGAGTGGGTCACTAAATATTATACTCATGTGCAAAAAATGCCTCCTCCCCATGAATATACATGTAGTAGGCCTGTAAATATAAAATATTCTGCTTACCTTAGGAGTATGTATGACATCCAAAAAAGTTTTGTTTGGCTGAAAGTGTGAGCTAATCATACATTTCTGTACGTTAACTGAAGTGAAAGAAAACTATTTACAGTTTCTGTTCCTCAGGATCGTACGCAGGATTTATTTTGAAGTGCGTGCCAGACTTAAAAAAAGTTGACCTTTTTTGGTAAAAGTGGACCTAACCCCCTAAAATGGTCCTTTTTTGGACTTTTGGAACATCTTATTACCAAAAAGTGGACTTTTTTGTCAAAATGTCTCTATATTTTGGATCTTTTTATAAAAATCAGCAAAAAGTAGACCTTTTGCCCCTTTTGTGGAATTTGGGGGTGAAACCCCCCCTCCCATACCTCTCTGCATACAGGCTACCAAGACCTTTCATCTTTGTTAATTATACCCCATTTGCATCAACCAAGAAAATCCAAGGATGACAGGTGTGTGTCTTGTGAGGATTCAGAATCATAGAAGCAAAGAAGTATCGTCATGTGAGTGCAAGAAGGTCATAAGTGCAATAGCTGCCATGTGATACATCTGTGTGCTGCCTTGTATAAGAATAACTCAATTTATTGTTCCTTAAGTCAGTGGCTCTTGAAATGGTTTTTCAGGCGACTGTGTCAGCTGAAGAACCATTTCAAGAGCCACTGACCAAAGACTTGGCATAAATAGTATGTTTGATGGTAATTTCTGACAAATGGCAGCTATTGCACGTACGACCTTGTTGCATTCACATGGCGATAATCCTTATTCAAAATGGAAGTATTCCTTACCAAACTTGCAAAAGCACAATAGTGCAATTTTTTTTGCACACAAGTATATTAGCTAATGTTTCACTCTAATGTAAGATATACAATGTTGATTGACAGGCTCGTTTGCTAATTGGTGTTGGGCGTTACAGTGAGATGACGTACATATTTGATACATTAAGGGCACACCAGCAGATTGAGATGTTGCTTAGAAGAGGAACAAAGGTAAGGGCATTATCCGTATTGAAATTGACACATGATCACTAACATGATTATTAATTTAGCATGCATGTATGTGACTGTCACAAAAGGAATGACATAATTTTCCATTTTTCAAAAAAGGTCAAGGGGACAGACCACCTGTGTTTGCAGGAACGTTGTGCCCATCTCTCTTTTGAAGCGATTGGGCCAGACTCCACCATATAATGTTGTTGTGGGGGGGTTCACTACACTGCCTCTACAGCGAGTCTATTACCTTCCCAACATTGATTAATGCCGGTACCCTTTTATACACCTGGGTAGAGAGAAGTAATTGAGGAAAAGCGACTTACTCAAGAGCAGAACACATTGACCCAGAGATGTAACTTTTCCAGAAATTTCCGGATTTCTGGCCATAAATAAAAAAAATTCTGGAAATGTTTTTTTTTTTAATTTCAGAGATCAAAATGATAGTAATATAGGTAGAAAAGTCATCAAAAACCAAGTTTTGAGTACCAATTTTGTCGCCTTCCTTAGGCAGGAAGACACATGTAGGGATCACTTCGTCCACTGTTGTTTGTTGGTGATGTTTTGTCTGTTGATGATGTTGTTGTCTGTTGTGAAAAAGGGTTAACATCAGCCTGAAATATCCACATACTTTGATGGATTTCAACCAAACCTGATTCATAGGTGTAACATGGGATCCTTAATTTGTTGATGAGATCAAAGGTCACATACCAAGGTCAAAGGTCATTTGAGGTCAAATTGTAATTGAAAAGTTGAAGTTCAATGGGAACCAAACTTGGTTTATGGATATTACACAGAAACCCTCATTTCTTTATGAGGTCAAAGGTCATATATCAAGGTCAAAGGTCATATGAGGCCTATCATTCACAAACCGCAACAGCAGGCAACACTAGCGGTCCAAGGACTGCAATCTATTTTTTTAGAAAGGAGGTGTTGTACTCTAAAATCTTGTTAGCAAATACGTTCACTTGAGTTTCACTGGATATTTCACTAAAATATGGCCTTGCCTCATCTCTATGATTAGCTCACACTTTCAGCCAAACACAAAACTTTTTTGGTCACACTTCTGATTACCCAAATCTGACCAGGCACACCGGCCCGATTTCAACAGGGAAATTTGGTCTGACGTCAGGTGCTACATGCATTACTCAGTGGTGTAGACCCTGAAGACCTCTTGAATTTCAAATGTTATTTTCTTCCATTGGAAAAGATCTATATGATTGTATACAGTCATTGCCCTTGATTCTTATTGGTGTCGTTATCCTACAGGATGATAAGTTGAAAGTAGCCCTGCTAGACTACCTGAAGCGATGTGACCCACCAGACACAGAGACCTACAATGTGGTTGCTGTCAAATTTGAGATGAATAGAGAGATAGGAGAACTGGTAGAGAAAGATGCCAGGCAAAATCTCAAGTCTTTGTCCAAGAAGGTCATGGGTAGGTCTTTGTGCTCACATGTTGTAAATGAAACTGTATGTTTTCTTTATTAGAAAAACATGAAATACTCTGTTCCAAAATAATTATGTGTTTTTTCCAAATTAGGAAAAAAATACTTATTTTGGCACTAAAAATACCTTTGCAGACTTTAATTGAGAAATCAACTTAAAATCAGTTGGTTTTTGGTAAATAAATAAATTTTACACTTATTGTGTCATCTTTTTACAAATTGTCACATATTTTTTTTGTGTGTGTGTGTACACGCATGCATGTATGCATGTGAGAGAGAGAGAGTCTGATTTCTTTGTGTGTGTGTGTAGTAAAAATGTTAACCTTACACTTCTTGTACACATTGACCAATGAACTTCATATTTGGTATAATGATAAAACATGTTGAACCCTACTATTTGACCTTATTTGCACATTTGTCATTATGATAATGAGCTAATTTGCATATTTTTTTCAAGTTTGTCAGATTCAGCTTAAAATTGGTAAAAATAATCAGGACCATGTAAAAATAAAAATTTAGTCATCTTGGGTCAAAGGTAATCCAGAGTTAACAGAGTCAGTGTCCCAGAGGTAACATAGACTACAGACTACCATGACCCCCCTGCACCCCCCAGGGATTTTTGGAGACAACCATTTTTGTGAAGCTTATACGATAAGCAACTGAATTCAGGTTGTCTGCAAAAATCCCCACCCTGGGTTAAACGGTGAGGGCGCTTTTTCAAAATGGCTGCCAAAATGCAACCACCCTCTTCGGAGAGAAGTACCAACATGCCTAGCACAACACAAAAACATCACAGGCACTTGATTTTCATACCAATAGATAGCTATGGTCCTCCTCTTCCATTGATACCAAAATGAGTACCAACATGCCTAGCATTACGTCACAATGACGTCATAAAGTTCGCATGTTAGCAAAATTGTCAATTTCCATAGACACACATAGGGGAAAATACAATTTTTCGCCAAAAATGTTAGGAATATCCAATTTTCATGACTAGTTTTATATAATGAGAGCATTTTAGTGCTATAATAATGTTTTTGAGTCGCTAAAATTGCGAAATATCAATTTTCCACCCTATATTCAGTATTTTCACACTTTCCTCAACATATGATGTCATAATGGGGATGTTGGCACTTATTTTGATACCAATGGAAAGAAGAAACTCTAAGCTACCCTGTGGTACCAAATTTACAGGAATCGGATGTTCATAAAACGAAAAATCACAGGGGGGTGGTCACCCCACCCCACCCCCCATTTAGAGTGTTTTATTACAAAAATGGCTCAGGTAGACGAGAGTTAAGTCAAACGTGACAAGTATATCGATGCCTTCCTAAGCCTTGGAAGATCGACTGATGTGCCAGAGCACTCGTATGAGAGATTTGTTGAGGATGCACATCCAGAGAGCCAATTATCAAGCCCTGATTTGGTACCAGGCAGATGTGGCAGAGCCAGAAATTCCTCCACCAGATGAACATGGTTGGAAATTAAATGATGGTGCACTAGATGCAAGTGGCCATCAGGAGAGTTGATGCCACAAGAGTTGTCTAACATAATAGTAGAGGAAGAATAATCTGATACAGAAGAAGACAATTAAGAGATGACTCAAGAGGAGGAGGAGGAAAGAGAAGATCAATTTCTGAATCTGATAGACATTATATATGAAACTAACGAACAATGTTGACATAATAGTCAAAAGGAAAGGAGCTGTATTTAAGCTCGTATACCAAGGAAACAGCATTGCTTAAAAGATCGCCAATTGAACAATATACCAATGATTATTAAAATTGGAAATTCTCCTCATCGTATCCAAACACAGTGGTTCTCAAATGTGATCTAGCCAGAGGTGGGTACAATGTCTGGCTGCTTCACTGAATTCTGCAATGTCCTTGTCTGTGCATTGTTGCACCAACATTGGGCAGACCAAGAGATGCTCCAGTGTCCTGATCTGCTTCCAGGTAGCCTCACTTCTGCAAGGAAACCTTTGATCGGCTGATTCTGGATCACAATCAGCTGAGACACCGCCACTCACCCCACAAGAAGCCAGCCCCAGGTGGAAGATGATCACCAACCAGGCTCAATACCAATAGATGTCAATTGGTTGACAGCAAGTCTTTCTTGCCAACAATTAGCCCGACTCACCCAAAACTCCTTAGAGACTGTTTCAAAGGACCGGACTAGCCTATAGGAAACTACCCCGGACCTAAGGCGGGCAGCAGCCGGCCTGTCCAAACACAGGGCGCTCTATACCAGATACTGGAGACAATCCTCCTGCCATGCTACGCTGACTTGCCATGTATACGGTGTCCGCTGGAGCTGACCGAAGACACCCCGCGACAGGCCAGCAGGAGGCTGCAAACAACGGTTATAGCTTCTGCGGTGACCTCCCATACAGGGTGCCCCATACTGTAAGTTACCTCAAAAATATTGATTGAAATATTATTTTCTCACTTTTATTGAGAAATATTCTCACGGGAAAAGTACTTGTTATGATAAAAAAGAGAGCAGGGGATTTCCTTAGTTTGTTTTTGAAAGGGGCACCGTTACGATTGCACAATAGGGAAGTGGGGAATTCCAAAAGGATGCTAAACTTGGAAACTGAGTCAACTGGTTTACATGAGATCAAAACTTGCAGAATACTAGGTAATTCCCCATAAAGTTATATATGTGAAGTTATGTAATTCAGATGATGTAAATTATGTAAATTCCAATTGTCAGCAATTGCAAGGATTATGTTTATGCATGATCTGTGGTAATATCTATTGTAAGACTTGGGAACTTTGAGAAGTCGTATATAATGGAGTTTTGAGTAAGTCTCGGGGCCAGCATCCACCAGTAACAGGTAGCTAGAAGTTCTAGCTAATTTTAATCTACAAAATGGTGATTTATGCTCACTACATGTAGTTCCAGATTTATTTTATTTTCAATTCCAAGTGAGCAGAGTGGAGTGCTATAATTATTCTACTGTCGTCTTTGAAGCCAAAGAGCTGGAGAATCAAAATAGGATTCCAAATGTGCGACAGATAGAAATCGTGTGTTGGTGATTATTATGGTATTAATATACTGTGGAATATTAGTGTTGGGGGGGGGGGGGGGGGGGGGGGGGGGGAGTCGAGGGACGTATTAACCGTGTTTGTCTGAAATGTGGACAAAGTTAACTTCAGGACTGAGAGATTCCCTTGGAATATATTACCTGCGGAAGTTTTAGTGTGATTTGCATACTGTCATTTTGGAGTCTTTGCTCTGTGAGGACATATCATTCATTGAACTGCAATGCCTTCAATATAGGACACTAGAACTCTTTATAAGTATATAATCGTAAAATATTGTGTGTAATTTTATGTTTTGCAGACATACCCAATTCTTGAACCAGATTACAAATCAGTAAATCTGTTATATTATAAAATTAAGATCACTTGTTGACCACAAGGCTCGTTTAGTTGTGTTTGAAAGGTATTTCTGACCTGAGATCCACGAGACGTCATAACAGAATTGGGGGAATTGGGGGCTCGTCCGGCAATTGAATTGAGATAAATTTGAGCCTTATTGTAAGAATGTACACCTTAAAAGTGTGACAAAATGTAAACATTGTGGCACATTTTGGCATACAAAATTTTGTGTGTATTCATGTACTACGTTGTAGTTGGTTCAAGTCAATATTATATTGTTGTTGCAGAGCTACAATCCATGGAGTTTAATCGAGAAGAGTTCATTGGGCAAATAACTTGCGGAGAAGTTTGATGAGTGAGAAAGCCTGATTAATGAAACTATAGCAAGCATTTAGACTTGAGGCAAAACATGCCATGAGAAAACAGATCATCAAAAATAGTTTGATTGAAAAAATTTGTCCAGGAAGATGTTTGGGATAGTTCATATTTGGATAGGATAGAAGAAATTCTGGAACAGGGCCAAAGTGATGCGTTCAGGTTAAAAGAACTTGAAATTCAAAAGGAATTGGAAATAGAATTGAAAAAGATGGAAATGGAACAAAAACAAAAAGAAATGGAAATGCAACAAAAGGAAAAAGAGAAGGAAATTGAGTTAGAAAAGGAAAAATTGAAAATGCAAAAAGAAATGCAACAAAAAGAGATGGAATTGCAACAACAAATGGATATAAAAAAAGAAAGAGCTTGAAGCTCAGTTAGAGTTAGAAAAATTGAAACAACAGGCTAGCTCGTCAGACTCTTGCAAGAAAACTGGTTTTGATGCAGCAAAAAATATTTGCCTGGTTCCAAAATTTCAGGAACAAGAAGTAAACAAGTACTTCTTACATTTTGAGAAAATTGCCAATAGCTTGAAATAGCCCAAGGAGTCTTGGACCTTATTGCTACAGTCAGTGTTCATTGGTAAAGCCCGAGAAATATATTCGGCCATGTCATTAGACAGATGTAGTGATTATGATGAGGTTAAGCAGGCAGTGCTCAAAGCATATGAATATGTACCAGAGGCATATAGACAAATATTCAGATCTTGTAAGAAAAAGGATGACCAGACCCATGTTGAATTTGCCCGTGTAAAGGAACAAATGTTTGATCGCTGGCTTCTCTCAAAAGAAGTCGGGCAAAATTTTGGTCAACTTAGGGAGTTCATGTTAGTTGAAGAGTTCAAACAGTGTCTACATCCAGATATCAAAACACATCTGGATGAAAACAAAATTGGCAGTTTGCGTGAAGCAGCCGTAAAGGCCGACGACTATGCTTTGACTCGCAAACTAAGTAATACTAGTAGGCCTAGCCAAGAATTTACTAGGTACAACAAGTACAACAATAAGTCGGGTTCTAACAAAGCGTCTCATGGTAGCACTCAGGAAGGGAAATCCCAGTCAGGTTCCATGAAAAGGGGAATAAAGAAAGTAATGGTGCTAATCAAAAGCATGGGATGGGACCCAAATCACAGTTCACATGCAATCACTGTAAGAAGCCAGGACATACAAGGTCATGGTGTTGGGAGATACATGGCTATCCACCCAAAATGGAGAGAGCCAAAAGTGAGTCAAAACCAATAGGTTGTGCAGTTACTTTGAGGTCAAAAGTTATTTTTCTGTTCAAAAACAAGAAATCCCACAAAAGGGAATTGACACAGAAAAAGTAAGGGATGACTTTAAGCCTTTTGTTTTGGAGGGATATGTGTCACTTTCAGGTGATAGTTTAGATTCAAAACCCATTAGAATCATCCGGGACACGTGCTGTGCACAGTCTATGATATTGGAAGATGCACTTCCATTTGATATTGAGAGTTCCACAGCAACTA
>JAMKCH010020658.1:0-22002 GCA_023653785.1 Ophioderma brevispina | reverse complement strand
CTAAGTCATTTGCCGGGCCAAAGTCTAGTGGCATTTGCCCCGCATGGTCCCTGTTATTAAAAATGAAACCAATTGTTCCATCAATCAAACTGGAATTAGAGGGTACTTGAATAACATTAAGATTTTGGGGCCATGCAGTGTGTTGCTTTTTAATTATAGTTTCCAAGTTGACATACTAGTACATGATTACCTGTAAAATTGTAGCTATCTTTTTTTTCTCCTGTTCTATCTACAGATTTCCAATAGGTACCTAGGTTCCTGTAATATGGAGCAGATGGTTGGACTTTCACCTTTTGATGCTTGCAGCATCTCGATCATCCAGAATTGATTAAACTATGTCAGCCTAATTTTTACACAATTCAAGCGTCAGTATAACAGAGTTTCACAGTAACAACAGCTGCTGTAACAATGTAAACAATGTCACCAGCCTCCTGGATTCAAGAAACGATCCACGATCAAAGAAAGCTCACCGCATGAGGATGTGCATCCCACAGACGACAAGAGTGGGTTCTTTGCCAAAGGACGAGACTACGAGAGTCGCTATGTGAATCATTCCTACACAGACCAAGAAAGGGAAATACTAGCTGGTTATGAGAGTTTAGACTACTTACCTCCACACGCCATGTTTATAAGAATTGGCTAAAGCAACAGCCTGCAAGGTAAGATGGGCTATACATTGGAATAGCCCCAACAGCCTGCAAGGTAAGATGGGGCTATTACATTGGAATAGCCCCAACAGCCTGCAAGGTAAGAGGGGCTATAAAATTGGAATAGCCCCAACAGCCTGCAAGGTAAGATGGGTCTGTTACATTGGAATAGCCCCAACAGCCGGCAAGGTAAGATGGGGATATTACATTGGAATAGCCCCAACAGCCAGCAAGGTAAGATGGGGCTATTACATTGGAATAGCCTAAACAGCCTGCAAGGTAAGACGGGGCTATTACATTAGATAGCCCAACATCCTGCAAGGTAAGATGGGGCTATTACATTAGAATAGCCTAAAAGCCTGCAAGGTAAGATGGGGCTATTACATTGGAATAGCCCCACAGCCTGCAAGGTAAGATGGGGCTATTAAATTGGAATAGCCCCAACAGCCAGCAAGGTAAGATGGGGCTATTACATTGGAATAGCCCCAACAGCCTGCAAGGTAAGGACTGGGCTATTACATTGGAATAGCCCCAACAGCCTGCAAGGTAAGATGGGGCTATTACATTGGAATAGCTGAACAGCCTGCAAGGTAAGAAGGGGCTATTACATTAGAATAGCCCAACATCCTGCAAGGTAAGATGGGGCTATTACATTGGAATAGCCTAAAAGCCTGCAAGGTAACATGGGGCTATTACATGGATAGCCCCAACAGCCTGCAAGGGAAGATGGGGCTATTACATTGGAATAGCCCCAACAGCTGAAAGGTAAGATGGGGCTATTACATTGGAATAGCTGAACAGCCTGCAAGGTAAGACGGGGCTATTACATTGGAATAGCCCCAACATCCTGCAAGGTAAGATGGGGTTATTACATTAGAATAGCCTAAAAGCCTGCAAGGTAACATGGGGCTATTACATTGGAATAGCCTAAAAGCCTGCAAGGTAAGATGGGGCTATTACATTGGAATAGCCTAAAAGCCTGCAAGGTAAGACGGGGCTATTACATTGGAATAGCCCCAACAGCCTGCAAGGTAAGATGGGTCTGTTACATTGGAATTGCCCCAACAGCCTGCAAGGTAAGATGGGGCTATTACATTAGAATAGCCTAAAAGCCTGCAAGGTAAGATGGGGCTATTACATTGGAATGGCCCAACAGCCTGTAAGGTAAGACTGGGCTATTACATTGGAATAGCCCCAACAGCCTGCAAGGTAAGATGGGGCTATTACATTGGAATAGCCCCACAGCCTGCAAGGTAAGATGGGTCTGTTACATTGGAATAGCCCCAACAGCCTGCAAGGTAAGAGGGGGCTATTACATTGGAATAGCTAAAGCCTGCCAAGGTAAGACTGGGCTATTACATTGAATAGCCCCAACAGCCTGTAAGGTAAGGACTGGGCTATTACATTGGAATAGCCTAAACAGCCTGCAAGGTAAGATGGGTCTGTTACATTGGAATTGCCCCAACAGCCTGCAAGGTAAGAGGGGGCTATTACATTAGAATAGCCCAACATCCTGCAAGGTAAGATGGGGCTATTACATTAGAATAGCCCCAACAGCGGGGGGGGTGACGACTGACAAGGTAAGATGGGGCTATTACATTGGAATAGCCCCAACAGCCTGCAAGGTAAGATGGGCTATACATTGGAATAGCCTAAACAGCCTGCAAGGTAAGATGGGGCTATTACATTGGAATGGCCCAACAGCCTGTAAGGTAAGATGGGGCTGTTATATTGGAATAGCCCCAACAGCCTGCAAGGTAAGATGGGGCTATTACATTGGAATAGCCCCAACAGCCAGCAAGGTAAGATGGGGCCTATAGACCGTATTAATAGCCCAGCCATGTTGGTGGACCAGCTGACGACATACCAGTTAATACAAAACAGTCACCTGTCAATGATCCCTGTGCAATCGCTAAAAATGGACCGATGCAGCTTAATGTATTGTAGTCCTGGAATATGCATCTTGTCCACAACATGTCTGGTGGCTGACGTCATATTGAATACGGACTATTACATTGAAAATCTGTACTAGGGCCTGCCCCTAAGAGATATTAGATCCTACCCCTGAGGGATACTTTACTTAAAGAGACACAAGGAGATTTCCAGGAAGAAGCGCCCCCAATTTTTCTCGAACCCCAGTTTTTTTTTACATATTTGGCATGCTTAATCAATGTAGCTTCTAGTATCACACCTGAATGTGAATGGTCCGAATACGCCGTCTTTAGCGCTAATCAAATTGATGATTTAGTAGTTTGTCGTGCACGACGAGTCTAAAGCATGGTTTTCTATTGGAACGTATTTACGATTTACAGGTATGTTCAAACAAGGTTTTGCGGTTTCTTTTGCACAGTTTGCCAATAAACCTTCGAAACGTTCGCGGTAGGTGGTTGGCTAAACCCGATCCAGTGAAATTTGACAGAAATTTGTATCCTAAAAAAATCTATCACTTTAAGGGGATGAAGCAACCAGCCTGCAAGGTAAGATGAGGCTATTCCATTGGAAATTGTACCAGGGACAAACCTCTAAGGTTTAAATGCTAGCTAAGGGATACTGTACTTAAAATCCTCATTTAAGGGATATCCTACCACTAAGGGATACTTAACTTCAACAGGAAGTAGCAACAGCTTGCGAGGTAAGATGGGGCTATTACATTAGAATAGCCTAAAAGCCTGCAAGGTAAGATGGGGCTATTACATTGAAAATTTGTACTAGGGCCTATCCATAAGGGATACTTGTTCGTATGGGGGAGTTATGTAATGAAAGCCACTATTTTCTTGTATTCAGAAATTATTAAAAAGAAGGTGTTGGAATATTTGGAACAGCATGTATGGCAATACAATAAACTAATACATAAATTGTTGTAGGATAGTAAAGTGAATGATTACTCTCATAGATGATAGATCTGATATCAGGACTTTACAAATGGACACAGACATGTTGTTTTAGGTTATTTCCCTTTCCTTTCAGATTGGACTGGGATCGTTGGGTGATGATGGTTAGTAGGATTTACAACTGGGTTTGTTGGCTTTATCTACTTCACCAGATGATAACCTCATATCAGATTTCAAATGGAAACAGACTGAAATGTACTTACAGGTTAATAGCAAGGATGTTATATTATTGCTTGAGAAGTCAAGTGAATTTTGGGGACCTTAAATTGATTGGACAAAGAGTTGGGAATACAATTTGAAAATTGGAAAAAGAGGGGGAAACAGGAAATGTTGTATTTTGGCGAAAATAAGGGGTAAGAATTTGTTAGATGGGAGGGAGGGTGAAACACATTTGGTTTGTTGTAAAAAAAATTCTTTTATACATAATTTCTGATTTCTCAGCTTCTCGTTTTTTTTTTTGTTTTTTTTGTGTGTACGTTTTTTAATTCCTGTCATGCCAAAATACAACAAAGACCAAATCATTTGATCCTGCAATACCATACACCACGTATGCAGGTTACAAAGAAAACTAAATGAACAGGCGTACTGCGTTCAATGGCGTTTTCATGATGTACTTTCTCTGTTTACATAACTTGATGCAAAGTGAATAAATTAGCATGAAATAAAAGCTGTAACCAATGGGTGCAATGACGCTTTTATTGTCCCCACCGAACGACGTCGGAACGGGGACTATGAAATTGAGCAGCGTCCGTTCCGTCCGTC
The DNA here is from genome assembly GCA_023653785.1 of Ophioderma brevispina. Lineage (NCBI taxonomy): Eukaryota > Metazoa > Echinodermata > Ophiuroidea > Amphilepidida > Ophiodermatidae > Ophioderma > Ophioderma brevispina. The sequence goes on along the minus strand of JAMKCH010020658.1, from coordinate 17,702 downwards.
CGTCCGTGCGTCCGTGATAAAAATGTTACACCCATGTTGTGATACGATTTACTGGAGTTTATCTGGTGGAAAGAACGGGGTGATGGGTTCTCGAAAGTGCTTAGATCGGGGTGTAAAATTGCTAAGTAGGATCTAATTTGCATAATTTATGAAAATTTTCGAATGAGCTATTAATATGCAAAAATTCAGCATAATTGCTAATTTTTTAACGGTACATGTTATATGTACCGGTTTAAGCTTACTTGCTTGATTGGCGTAGGAGCATAGACGCCAGGGGCTACTTCGACGGTGGGAGAGATCATCACATCTCACTGGACAGCTACAGCCCGCCTTAAGCTGGGCAGGCCTCAGCCATTGGGCTGTACCAAAAACCAGTTAGTCTTCCTCATAGGGTGCATGGGGCTAGTGGAGACATTCATGAAAAGCTGACTGCAACTACTGCACATGGCAATCAAGATAAGAAACCTAAGAAGACAACTCCCTCAAGCTGGATGTTGGAATGTGCGTACCATATGACACCTGGTTTAAGTGACAATACCAAAGATATCAATGATATTCGCAGGACAGCCACATTAATAATGTGAGCTCCTAAGACTTAAAGTCGACATAGCCACCTTACAAGAAACAAGTCTAGCAGATTCGGGTACATTTAAGGAAAAGGACTACACATTCTTTTGACAAGGGAAATCAGCAGAAGAAACCTCGTGAATTTGCGTTGGTTTGCAGTTAGTAACTCCTTATTGAGTTCAGTGGAGCTAGTAACGGTGGGTGGATCAGAACGCCTTCTGACACTTCATGCCTTCACACCAGCGATGGCCCAGTCTTCCTCATCAGTTGTTTATGCTCCAACCTTGACTTCATTCTGACAGCCAGATGAATTCTATAACAACCTTGAAGCCGTAATCAAGGGTATCCTAAGTGAGAACACCTCCTTCTCCTGGGTGATTTCAATGCGAGAGGGGGTTATGACCACGAGTCCTGGCCATCTGCCTTGGACACTTTGGTGTCGGTAAGACCACAATGACAATGGGCAACGTCTTCTTGAACTGGGCTCCTACTATAACTGTGTGTGACAAACACCTTTTTCAAGACCAAACCTCAGTGCACAAGTAGCCTGGCGTCACCCACGTTCCAAGCACTGGCATCAACTTGACCTGCTCATCACAAGGCGATCTTTCATTAATGCCATCAACCTCACTAGGTCTTACGCATAGTGGCAGACTGTGATAAACAGATCATGCCTTGGTCTGCTGTAAGATTCGACTGCAAACCCAAGAGGATGCACCGCTCTAAAACAAGCTGGTAAACCACGCATAAATACCAGCACGAGCAGAAAAGCGGCCAGAGTTGAGCAATTGCTGTTTCCATCAATGCATCCTTGGGCTTGGCTGGTCCATCATGGTGAATGCAACAGAAAAATGGACCATCTGCGTGAGACAATTCAGAGCTCAGCATTCTGTATCTTTGGAAGAAAATCCAAGCAGAGCAACGATTGGTGTGAGGCCAAGTCAGGATTACTAACTACAGTCACATTTGAAGCAAAAAGAGCAGGTTCAGGGGGTCGTAATAAAGTTTACCTTCCACACACAACATGAGAGTGCTTCAAGCAGCTAGAAGGGAAGTTCAGCGGAAGGCAAGGCAGGGTGCCAATGAATACTGGCTGGAGTGCGCGAGAAGAAATACAAACAGCTTCTGCAACGGGCAAAATCAGAGTATGTATGGTGGAAAAAGAAGGCTGTCGGGCCATCTCAGTGCAAACAGCGCCCCCCCCCCCCCCCACCCCCCCCCCCTCAAGTCATCCAGTGGTGAAGTCAGCACAGACAGAAGTACGCAGATGGAGCGCTGGGTTGGAAACTTTTCTGAGCTTTTTTCTACTCTACAGAAAAGGATGTGTCACAAACTCAGCCCTTGACAAGATCAAAAGGAGTTTCCACATGGCTGCCCTAGATGCTGTACCTACGTGGATGAAACTTGATCATGGCCATCGACAGGATATCATCCGGAAGCGAAAAGCCACGGGGGGGAATGATGGAATACCACCAGGACTTTATTCAAAATGCTTGCCAAAGCTCTCTGCTTCACCCAATCCATGTAGGTCTCTGTCAATGCTGGGAGCCGGAAGGAGCTGTACACCAGGACATGAGATCATTCACCCTCTACAGAAACAAAGGGAAAGAAGTGATTGAAAACAATTACAGGGTCATTTCCCTCCTTAGTATTGTTGGCAAAGTTTTTGCCCGTGTTGAGTTGATGCGGTCTTCAAGTCCTGGCTGAAAGGTGTTATCTTGAGTCTCAGGCGATTTCGTTTGTGGAAGGATATACGACGATATGATCTTCTCCATATGCCAACTACAGGAGAAGATGCAGAGAACAACAGAAGCCACTCTACATTGGATTTCATAGAACTGACCAAAGCCTGTGAATGGTAGCAGGACTGGACTGTTGCACAAATCTCCAGAAGATGGCGTTACACAAGGCCTGGCATCATCATATCTTTCCACACTGACATTGGAAAGCAACGGTACAAGTTTTTGACGCAGCCTTCAGAGGTTTGACATTCGCGTGGTGTTAAGCAAAGATGTGTTTTGGCCCCAACAAACTCTTGGATATTCTTTCAGGACTTCTGAAGCCATAGATTCGGTACAGCCACAGAAGGCATCTACAGGCACACCAGGTCTGATGGTCGGCTCGTCAATCCTGTACGCCTTAGAGCTTAAGACAAAGGTTGGTTTCGTAAGATAGTGATTCGGGACATGTGTTTGCTGATGATGCTACCATTACTTCACATTCCAAAGCAGGAACTTCAGCTGCTTATAGATCGCTTCTCAAAGGCTTGTAAGGAATTCGGACTTGTCATCAGTTTCGGAAGAAAGACTACTGTCCTTGCCAAGATGATCAAGAACCACTGTCATCACAATCGACAATGACACACCTTGAGGTTGTTCAGGACATCACCTACTCGGGTCCACCATCACGTGACAGTCTTGTCTCTCGATGCAGAAATCGGCAAACGGAATTGGTAAAGCTGGAGCTACTCTTGCCCGGCTTACAACACGTGTGTGGAAAAATCCGAAAGCTGTCCATTAAGGCAAAGGCAGCAGTTTACAACGCCGGCATCATCAGCAAATTCTACTGTATGCAGTGAGACATGACTACATACTCTAGGCATGAGTAGAGAAAACTCAAAAGCTTCCATCTGCGCTGTATTAGACGAATTCTGGGAGTGTCACTTGGAAGGACATGGTGCCTATCAGAGCTCCTGACTCGAATTGGACTCCACACCATCTATACATTTAGGGACAAAGCAGGATCGATGGCTGGGCCATGTCCGGCGAATGGAGGAGGCCCCGTGCTCCGAAAGATCTCATGTATGCTGAGCTTTATTGCAGAGGAAGTGGGTCGACCCATGCTCCGCTAACAAGGCATATTCAGGGTAGAATTTAGGCGCGAGTCCGCAGAGTGACTCACGAAGAGACTCGCGCAAGATTGATACAGCCGCGAGTCCATGTGGACTCGCGTAGGGAAACATGGACATTGCATTGAATCAACTCGCATCAACTCGCGGAGAGGGTCCATGGACTCGCCGCAAAAATTATTGCGAGAGTCCACTTGGACTAACGCGGCTCTTTACGAACTTTTTACCCTGATATTTGTAAAGAGTGTTGATATGTGTACCCTGAAACATCGACATTGGGTGCTGGGAGAACCTTGCTGACAATCGTCCCCTTTGCGGAGAACAGTGAAGCAACACATTGAGCTTGGAGACAACAGAGCATCAGCCAGTTGAGAAGCATCGAGCTCAAAGAAAGCTGCACAGATCCTTGGACAGTCAAGCGGGTTTGACATCGACTATATATGTATAGCACCTGTGGCAGGACTGCGACAATCTAGGTTGGCCTCTTCAGCCACAGACGTCGCTGTTCGCCTAACCTGTGACTTAATGTGAGCGCTTTATCCATAGTCGCTTGCGACTGACGGAGCCATGATGATGACATTGGTTACTCAAAATTCCTGCTGCATGAAGCCTATCATGGGCACATTTTTTTGCAATTTGAAGTAGTGATATGTGCGGCTTATGTAGGCCAATGAGCTAATTAATATGATAATTGCTGTATCTCTGAACGGTACGTCGGATAGCACATTCCTTCGCTACCTGAGACTACTATGCCTAGGGAGGAGGTGGGGTGTTGTCAGAGGGGGTGGGTGGTGTGCGGGTGTTGGGGAGGGGTGAGGGTGTTGCGGGGTGTTGGAGAGGGGTAGGGGGTGTTGCAGGGTGGATGGGGCGGGGAGTGGGGTGTTGCTGGTTGTTGGGAAGGGGTTTGCGGGGTGTTGGGGAGGGGTGTTACGGGTGTTGGAGAGGGGTGGGGTGTTTAAGTGTACTTATCGCATGTTAGTGTCAAGACTTCGGCGGGGACATATTTTACTCATCTCGTAAATACGAGTTCCGCCTTGGTTTCATTTAAATAAGCCTTACACCACATTCTGAGCCAACAAAAGGTTGTTCTTTTGCTAGACTGTCCACCCATTCTCTCTCTGTATCTGGGTTTTTGAGTGCACTTGTTAAAAGATAATGCTTTAAATAAGCCTTACACCACATTCTGAGCCAACAGAAGGTTGTTCTTTTGCTAGACTGTCACCCAGTCTCGCTCTGTCTCTGGGTTTTTGAGTGCACTTAATTAAAGATATGCTTTAAATAAGCCTTACACCACTTCCTGAGCCAACAGAAGGTTGTTCCTTTGCTTAGACTGTGTACACCAATCTCGGCTCTGTCTCTGGGTTTTTTTGAGTGCACTTATTTAAAAGATAATGCTTTAAAATAGCCTTTGCACCACATTCTGAGCCAACAGAAGGTACGTTCTTTTGCCTGCTTCTTGACCAATACATGGGTGAAATAAACTGCACATTCACAAGCCTCCAAATTGCTAGACTTCAACACAAAGTGGTTAATTAAAGTACACTGCACCAAGCGATTGTCTCAATATCAGGTGGTCCCTAAAAATGAAAGTCCTGATTTTGCCCTGACTTAAAGCCTTCCTTAAAAATCTGAGATTAAGCTGAAGAAGTATTTCTTGGTATAAATACTGAAATTTCTACATTTTGTCTTGGAGCCAATCAAGTCTGTATTTTTCTTATTTGAAATATAAGCAAATCAAAGTCCCCTTTTTTCGGTAACCCTGGCATACCAAGGATGGTGGTTACCACCCTAGTGACCTTTTTTCCGGTGTGCTACAAATGCTAAGCTTTCATAAAAAGGAATTCAGATTCTTTCTGCTCATTTTAGCAAACAAAATGTTAAGGTAGCACCTTCACCCATGGTTACGACATGCCGTCAAAGTCGATAGTGGGGGTTGGCTGTACCCAAGAAATTACACGGATAAACCGAATGAAAATCCGATATTCCTAGGCATATTAATGCAAAATTGGATTTTCGCCTATTATTCACCGTGGTCCTTTAGAAATTGACAATTTTGCCGATGTTTAGACCGTGACTCCCTACTGGGTGTCATGGTGCTTATTTTGATATCAATGGTTATCACCTGTCAGGCCTTTAGCCAGAATTTATTTGGGGGTGCAGATGTTGCCGAATTGACTTTCGCGATGAATTTTTTTTCGGCCTCGCTATGCCGCCGGTTATTCCAATTTGTTTACAGTCGCTCAAAAATCGAAGTGGGGCATGGGGGAAGAGGACAAGAACCAAAATCGGCGTTTACAAAACAGCATAAGAGAAGGATCCGGATAAATAGTGGCCGGATAAACGAGGTTGACTCTATCATGCACCACAACCCTTAAAACAACAGCTTTTAGACAAGCGCAAACTTCTACAAGACAAAGCGGACCTTCAACATGATAAAGCGACCCTTTGTCTTGTTTTTTTTGGGGGAGTGGCTAAAAGCGCAGCCATGGCCTTAAGAGGCGGGCCATTATGTTTGCATAATAGAGTTTCTTGCCACCCCTGGTAGGCCCCTTCTAAGACCCTGTCCAATGATACCAAAATCATAGCATCTAGTGCTTTTTAACAAATTCCAAAGGGAGATGGTAACCACACCCCCTTGGCAAACTGTATTTACAAAGGCTGGTACTTGCGTAAGTGGAGGATTTTATTATAAAACCTCCACTCTGATATCGATGTACAGTGATATGCATTACATTTTTTTTAGTCTGCAGAAAATGCAGGTATCCCAGTCGCTGATTGGGTGATGGCTTCAGTTCTTATACTGTATTGATAGGGACATGGAATTGTTTGGTGGTATGTCTAGAAACCTAACAACGGTGTTCTGTGAATTTTACCCCATTGGGAACACGGGAAAACCCTACACGGGTGCCCTACTGGCTTCTTATATTACTTATGATTGGTTACAAAACTACAATTGTGACTGATTGTCTCATGAACACCATGTTGATATCATGAGCTTAACAGAGACTGGTTAAATGTAAAACGGAGACTGTTGTTATAGGTGAATGCACACCGCCTGGGTAAAGATGTACAATTTTCCTAGAGGTATCCCTGATCGTCGTCGTGAGCTCACGGTGGATTGACGTTCATCTACAAAGAAATCCTCAATCTTAAAATTTCTCAAATTTGATGTACAATATTTGAGCATGTAGGTGACAGATCATGCTAATGGATCAATATCTCATTGTCAGGGGTAGCGCTGCATGTAAAAGTAAGGAGTCCAGTGGAAGATAATTATTGGACCCCTTAACCCCACGTTTAGTCTGAAAACAAGGGGACCAAACCAGAAAACAAGGTGTCCAAATGTGATTAAATTGATAGGGTTAAAATGGGTTCTCGAAACAATGGCATAATTCCTTTATATACTTATATATAGTTCCTGTCATCGATTGGTTAAAAGTGGAGGCATGAATTCAACTAGCTCAAGAATTGACCAAAAAATGAACTTGCACTGGGAGAGGAGAGCGGGCACTATCATCTGAAAAATATGCCCGGGGCACCTCTTCTCAGCATAGAGACTGCCGTACGGACTATCCAATCCGTATATGAGTGTACATATTGAAGCTGGTGTAAGAGATGAATATAGCGACCGTATTTGTTTACGCGGATGTGGGGAGTCTGTGCTGTAGGGTAAAGTCTGATACAAAAACCGGGGAGCAAGAGCAAGGGAAGGGAATGGTGATGAATCGCAGCATCAGAGCCTATTCAGCTTGAGGTTGTTGTCTACGGCTCGTACTGAACCTATCCCCTCTGAACCCTGTGTTGACAGCGACTGTCATAGCGGCCATCGGCGTCGCGCTTTGCCTTTGGAAAATAAAATGGCTGCGCACATGGCATCGGCAATAGGTTTTGAGGTGTCGGTGGCAAACGATTTTCTACCGTTGATAAGCACCTAGATCAAAGATTTCTGCATTTTAATCAAGAGACAAACCATTGTGGTATAGTTGCTTGCTAACAGGCAATATAAGTGGAAATTATCACATAGTCGTGATTGTGTGTGTTTTCATCGGTTAGGGAAAATGCTGACGCGGGTGGTGATTGTAAAAAGTTGCTGAAATTCGAGCTACAAGAAAATTGTACACTTCTTGCCGACAAAAAAATGGAAGAAGTCGATTACGGCGATCCGTTTTGGACTCCACATCAATTCTCAACCTAGAAGGTTTGTTGATTGCTAATTTGACAAGTTAGTTTTGGACCCTCTAAGTTACACAAAATTGTTAAAACCATGCATGCACGCCATGACAACATGGCATACAAGCTTCATGCGCTACAATGATTAAATGATGTAGCCCTGTGTTATGACAAAATCTATATATTCGGTATATACAACAAATTTGATGCTTTTATTCGGAGCATGGTTTGAAAATATAGGCCTCGGGTGATCTCGAACCATACTATGCCCTCGGGCACGCCCTCGGGCATAGGTAGGTTGAGACACTTGGGCCTATAGTTTTCAACAATGCCCCTCATAGCAGTCAATCTTTGTATAATAGCTCACGTCATGATCGAAGTGTAATAATTCACTCCATTTAATGACATGGCAGTTGGAGGAGTGCACCTTTAAGTTTAATTCACCTTAAATCAAAGGCCCTATCCGGACTTGTCAACTTCAATATATCCAAATATTAACAAAAACCAAACGAGAACTCAATGCAAACAGAAAACACTGCAAAGCAAAGGCAAACAGAATGACTAACTTTTATTCCAAGGACAAGTTTCACTAAATAATCATATGCTTACAAGCATTTTTGAATGTTTTATTTCTAAAGTTCCCCTTTCTCACCTTTGCATCCAAGTTCCAAAACATTTTTGGAGGCAACATACCCACAAAGGCTTCCACAGAGGTCGTAATGTACTACACTTCTGTTAGCCTAGCATAGAAATTACATCGCCAAGAAAAAATGGTTTTTACTTTAAATTACTCGAAATGCCAAATAATCACAGAAAAACGTCTTCCTACTAACACATTACAGGGTTTGCATTTTTTGAAAGCTTAAAAGGATGGGAATGAAATTTCTGAGGGGAAAAGTTGACCGTCAACATCACTGTAAGTCCGGCGGCCATTTTGGACTCCCCCTAGCAGTGGCAATGATGACCTACTCTTTAGTTATGTCATGATGTGTTCAAGATAAGGGTTTGCCGTTTTCCGATTGGTTAAGCTGTTATTTATGGGAAATTTTGGTCAGCAAATGATTTTTTTTGATGCTAAACCCCGTTCATCGGCAACATCAAAAGCAGTTTTGAATGAAGAACTTGAGATGGATATCTCTGGCAGGTACGGCAAAGAAATCAGCTGAGGACAAATTTGCGCTTTAAAATATTAAGGTTTGTGGAATCGGTACACACTTTTATGGATTTTTAGGGGATTTTTATCTCTGGTAAGAAGTAAAATGCGAGGTTTGCAATTTCCCACCAGAGTAACACGGACGTGTGGTTTGTTGCGTCCAGTTGAAAATTTTTGGACCCCCAAACCCTCTCTGATTGTGAAATTCAGTCCGTCCGTAATTAGCTAATTTTCCAAAATCGGCGTCCTGGACGCATAAACGCAGAAAAACGCGACCCATGCTCATTGTTCAGACCCCACACCGTCACTGGAAAAAAGGGTTTTAGTATTTCTGTTTGCTGGAAAGAAATTGAGGATTTTATTAGTGAAATTTCTTTGTTTCCCAGAAAGGTCATATGTTAGGTGTTTCAACGGCCAAAACGTTTTGTGGTTTGATTTTTTTTTTATTTTTTTTTTTTTTACACCCTAGTAAGCTGACGTAAAACGTTATAGGACCCTGTCTTGAAACCTACGATTTCACCAACATGTTATTGCACCCAACCACATAGAAGGGGGCATTATTTAGGACACGTGAGGTCCAATCATCCGAGAAACAAAAAATAGTGCGCTCTTGTGAGGTCGAGAGTGACTTTGGTCGCCCCCCCCCCCCCCCATCTCATGGTGGTGGTGTGTCAATTGATATTGCCAAAAACCTGTCAGTCAAAGAAAAAAACTGTTAAATGGTCGGTAACTTTAAGACCTAAATCACGTTCAATTCAAAGTAGGCTCTCAGTAGTACTCTCAGTACGTTAACTTCTGATTGTACATGGAAGAGTATATCCATAAGTTTTGATAGGCATGTTTGAGTCCATTATAACAAACCTGCTCCTGATGAGAGACCAAGTGCCGTACTATATAGCCACGCTACCCATGTACATTCTGATATCAAAGAGCAAAGGAGGTGGCGTCGTAGTAGATAAAAGAAAGAAATGGAATAGCTCTAAAGTCGAATATTTCATGACAAATTAGCTAATTCTGATGCTAAGAGTATTTCACAAACTGTCAATACTCTCTTGAATCGTGATGGTAAATCCTTACATCTTGTGACAGTACCCAAAACCTTTGTAACAAATTTGCGACTTTTTTGAGCCAGGTTGCCAAAATAGTAAGATCTCGATATAAAGGCACAGTTTGGGTAAATCCAGTGAGGATTCATTAAAGATGGTGCCTGTATCTCTTCCTTCAGTGAGTTTGTAGTGTCTCCGAGGATTGAGATTTGGAAACTGATCTTCCAAGGTCAACTAAATCATGCATAGCGTGACATCAGACCTATGGCTGCTTAAAGATCACCTGGACACTTTTGTACCCCACCTCCATGTTGGATCAATATGTCTGTGTCGCACGGTGTTTCATAAAACATTGGGTCAAGCATTATTTCCAATCCATTGAAAGAAACCATCTCTGGATTGTAATGATGGCCAGATTATAGCATGTTGTCAAAAATATAAAGTTGTGTCTAAGTTGATTGAAAAGGTTGTATGTAAGCAAATTAATCAATACATGTCTGTCATGTCTCGGGAAATTATCAGTCTGCATATCACCAACAGGATACTGAGGGACTGCACCTCATTAAGGTCAAAAATTGAGATGTTGGAAGGCCGTTAAGGACAACCAGGAAGTAGTGTACTGGTGCTGCTGATTTGCTCTGCGGCATTCCGACACCATTGATATGATGTGATGCGTTCTCGGTTCAAACATAACATTGGTATCTCTGGTTAATAATGCATCTTTTAAAAGATGCATCTGATATTAAGCAATGAATCACACAGGTCACATGATGGATTTTTCTCAACGCTCGGTCCATCAGATTTGGTTTTGCCACAGGGCCGGTTGTAGGTCCGCTTCCATACGTCATCTTCCATGCTCCCCATTGGAGATACTCGCAAAATAGGATTAACTTACAATCTTTTTACGGGATGACACTTCAGATTCTGACATCTTTTCAATCCAAAACACCTGGTGCTCGTGAGCTGAAGAAGCTATAAGGACAACTCGACCTTTGTATTAATGAACTCACTGGACTGGATGCGATTGAACAAACTCAAGATATACGGTAATTAAAAACCCGATTTCTTTGTTGCTGGCACACTGCAAACACTTCGCACTCTTGGCCCAGTTGTTGAACTTAAAGTTGGGGACGGTTTCTTACCATGACACTCTCCATTCCGTTGTCCGATCACTTGTATTATCGCGTCTAGATTATGGGCAATGGCCATCTTGGACGAGACCAAATCTAAAGATCTTGATCGGCTACAGTCACTCCAACATAAGGCTGCCAAATTGATATTTTAAGCAACAGACGCGGTGGTAGTCCATCTCCACATTGTATGCATTAATCTAAAGTGGTTGCAGGTCCGTGATACGTATCGACTTCAAAGTTTGTCTCTACGTTTTCAAATGCTGGAAGGATCTGCACATGAATATATCATCAAATTTATTTCACTAAGACAACCTCCCCATGGACCAGTTACAAGATCTTCAATGGACAAAACTCAAATCACAACTCATGTTGGCAGAAAAACAAAATCGTCGATCTGCTTTCCAAGCTGCAGCACCTAGGATATGGAATGTTGTTGTTTTTTTTGGGGGGGGGGGGGCCTCCCCGTAACATAAGGGAGGCATGCTCAGTAAAAGACTTAAAAAAAAAACTCTTAAACTTCCACATTATGCTTATTATTCTGTGCTTTTTTATATTTTGTTTGTTCTTGTTGTTCATTGCATAATGCGCCTTGATCTCTTAGTAAGGCGCTATATAAATCTGTATGTATGTATGTATGTATGTTACTAATAGGAATCTATCACATTAGTAAACAAATCACGGTAGTAGACTTAATAAAAAAATATCTTTGGCCTCAATCCTCTGACCTATATATACAAAATTTGTCTCATCTGTTATTCATATAAATATTTAAAATAACCCTTAACAATGGAGTTGATTCTTAAGCTCCAATGGTTTTGTGGTCACCTGACTTATAGGCTGAATCAGAGATTTTGAAATATAATTATTTGTGTAATAATTAAATCGTCAGCTAGAAACTAAAAGATAGTCACCTAAATGCTTTAATCCAAAGTTGGAGATGAATCGGAATTTTCGTTTTCATGCAGAAGCAGTTATGTAAAGTATAACATTGACAAGGATGGCTGTGTGTAACAAAAATTCACGATCCTGAATTTTGTGCACAAGTAGATGAAGGACTTTGATTATAGCTAGTTTTGCACACAATGATTAGTTGTGACAAAGATTATGTATTTACCAAAAACTATGTTTGAAAATTGAGGGTTGCCCTCCTCGTGAAATATCTGAGGCGGCCGTGAAGGTATCACTCTGTACACTGTTGTAGTCTGTTGCTGTATGTTGTCTGTTGTTGTGAAAAGGGGTTAAAATTGCCTGTAATATCTGCATACTGAGGGATTTAATTAAACCAACTTGAATCATATGTGCAACATGGGACCCCTGATTTGGTCAAATGTCACATTTCCAGGTCATGTGAGGTCAAGTTGTAAGATAGGCTGAGGTCTATCAGTCACAAACTGCGACGGAAGACAGACAACAATAGCAGTCTTATGAGGGGCAGCAATATATTATGACTAATAAGAAACACGTTATTGACAAATTATAAAAAATTTAGAAGTTTTTCATCAAGCATTTAAAAGGCTGAGGTCCAGTTTGTAACCATTATTATGTTTGTATGGATCAAGAGAAGATATCAGTAGCTTCCCACAGTGCATTGCTTCCATTGGAAGTTTTTGTACAGGTAGTCATGTGAATCGTTAGAGATCAAACACTCTTAAAATGCATGTTTGTGATCAGTACTGTCAATTTAGCCATGTTTCATCACTAACGATTCACATCAGTACCTGTACAAAAACCTCCATTGGAAGCAGTGCATTGTGGGAAGCTACTGAAATCTTCTCTTGTATGGATCCAAGTGTGGGAAAATATTTGATCCAAAACATAATAATGATAAAATTGGATGATTTACACCCAATATTTATTGGTCTCGCTATGAGTTTTTGGTCCCCCGCCAACTTTTGTTGGCGAAGGGGGACTATAGAAATGCTAGCTGTCCGTGCGTGTGTGTGTGCGTCCCACGCGATATCTTTGGAACTAAGCAAGTGTGGAAGTCCATCTCCGCAACATAGATGTATCTCAAGTAGGCGGTGGGTGTGATACAAAGTGGGTCATGTGGCATGGGTCAAAGGTCAAATGTGGTCAAAAATAGGGTCAAATATGGGCAAAAATAGGGCTTAATCGCTATAATAAACATTGTCAACACAATATCTTATGATTGGAGCAAGTATGGGTATCCATATTTGCACCATAGATGCCCCTCAAGTAGGCTGTGGATGAGTTCGGAGGAGGGTCATGTGGCATTGGTCAAAGGTCAAATGGGGTCAAAAATAGTCAAAAATGGAGTTAAATATTGCTATAAACCTTATCTGTTGTGGTAGGATAATGAAACATGGTGGGTGTGGTCAACATTCAGTGCCGAAATTTTTGAAGGTCATGTAGAGTCATTCAAGGTCAAATCACTAAACATGTGGTAGGAGGATGAAAATTGGTGGGTGTGGTCAACATTCAGTACCAAAAATTTTGAAGGTCATTTCAAGGTCAAGCAGGGTCATCCAAGGTCAAATCACTTAACATGTGGTAGGAGGGTATAAATTGGTGGGTGTGTTCAACATTCAGTGCCAAAACTTTTGAAGGTCATTTCAAGGTCATAAGGGGTCATCCAAGGTCAAATCACTAAATATGTGCTAGGAGGATGAAACTTAGTGGGTGTGGTCAACATTCAGTGCCAAAAAAATTGGTAATTTTAAGGTCATGCAGGGTCATTCAAGGTCAAATCCTTGCACATGGTTGTATGGTCATGAAACCTAGTGAATGTGGTTAACATTCAGTGCCGAAAATTTAGAAGGTCGTGCGGGGTCATTCAAGGTCAAATCACTAATCATGTGCTCAGAGGATGAAACTTGGTGGGTGTGGTTAACAGTTCAGTGCCAGAAACTTTGGAGGTCATTTCAAGGTCATGCGGGGTCATTTAAGGTCAAATCACTAATCATGTGGTAGGAGGATGAAACTTGATGGGTGTGGTCAACATTCAGTGTTGAAACTTTGGAAGGTCATTTCAAGGTCATATGGGGTCATCTAAGGTCAAATCACTAAACATGTGGTAGGAGGATGAAACTTGGTGGGTGTGGTCAACATTCAGTGCCAAAAATTTTGGTGGTTCTTTCAAGGTCATTCAAGGTCAGATCTTTGCCCATGGTTGTATGGTCATGAAACCTAGTGAATGTGGTCAACATTCAATGCCAACATTTTTGAGGGTCATTTGAAAGTCATGTGGGGGTCATTCAAGGTCAAATCACTAATCATGTGGTAGGAGGATGAAACTTGGGGCGTGTGGTCAACAGTTCAGTGCCGAAAATTTTGAAGGTCATGTCAATGGAAGAGCCTCAGTGGTTCAAGAACCACATATTTCTATCACAATCTTCCCTGAGATCTTAAAATTGTTGCTTCTTTGTTCTTTAGCTACTGCACTGGGTGGGCTACCTTTGTGGTTCGAGAACCGCCTTGTTAAATATTTTTGCAACTGATAGCTCGACCAATAAATATGGGCTTAATCAATCCAATTTTATACCAAACTTGGACCATGCATGGAACATGGGAACCGTCATATGTTAATAAGGTCTACTAGGGTCACTTGCAAAGGTCAAAGGCCATCTAAGCCCAAGTTATAAAATAGTAGTGAAAGAAAGGGTGGATCCCAGCCCCTGATTATTTCAAGCCTTGCACTTTCACCGTATTGAGTCTCTCAATCAGAGACTAGCGAGGATGAACCTTCAAGTTCCAGAGGGGCTTGTGGAGAAGACACTGGCTTTTGTAATAGTTCAGTCTGTTTTACAAAAGAGGCCAAACATGTGTTACTGTAGCAATTCTCTAAAAGAGATACAAGGACATTTGTAGATTTTTTCACAGCCAGGGAATCTGCATATGTTGATGAGGTCAAAGGTCATATTTCCAAGGTAAAAGGTCTTATGAGGTCAAGTTGTGAGATGAGCTGAATGTTAAAGTTGCATGAAAGTTTTTGGATCTACATGTCAGATGACACTAGTGGTCCGCATATCACTTGCCATTTCTACTTGTCCAATAAAGCTTCAAATCATTCTCATTAGGAGTTCCACAATCAATTGATTGCAAATTATAGAGAAATTTGTATCCTCAGAAAATCTTAAAGTGACAGGAGGAGATTTTTTTTAGGATACAAATTTCTCTCAAAATGCACAGGATCGATTGTAGACCACCTACCAAGAACGTTCCAAAGGTTTATTGGACAAGCAAGTACAAAAGAAAACAGCAAACCTTGTTTTCAACTTGCCTGACTATCGTAATTGTCCCCATAGAACACCGTGCTTAAGACGGCGTATTCGGCTTATTCACTTCAGGTGTGATCTAATACATTGGAAAGCATTCCAAATATGCAAAAAAAAACGGATTCGAAAAAAAATTGGGGCGCTTCTTTCTGGAAATCTCCTCATGTCTCTTTAAAGACCAGCAATTGGTGTTCTTCAAGAGGGTAGTGTAGACAAGACAGACTTGTAGTACAGTAATTTGAGGATTTATTCCTTAGGCCAAGAAAAAAAACTTTGTCTCAACTTCTTTTGGCTGTGAAAGAGCAGGAAATAAAGAATACTATAAATGCAAACCTAGGGTGCTACTCCAAAACATCTCTTGGTTATGCTCATGTTGGGGACATTTCAAGATTAATATCTCCAAAATGGAAGATTTTGTGACCTCTATGGTGGAATCAAATGAAAGAGTGAGAAGTATAGAATACTATACATGCAAACCCGGGGTGCTACTCCCTACACGTCTCTTCCTTGTGGGCTCATGTGGGGGCCTTTCAAATTAATATTCATCACAGAAAAATGTATGACCCCCTAGGTATATATTTTTTTTAGTTTGTTCATGGTGTTTTAGAAATACACAATAATGTGCCACTCCAATATACTCTTTTGCTTTTAAGGTGTATAAAAACAAACTTCACACAATGAGAAAAACACTATAAGAGTCCATAGAGTTCCATTTTTCTTTTTTTATTTGCCATAAATTTTGAGACATTCGTGTCCAATTAAAGTACCGGTATTGCCTACATTTAAAAAAATTTAAAGTGTAAAAAAAGTGTAAAATCCCCCACCACCCCAATTTTAAAGCGATGGTGCGAGGGGAATCAGGGGGGGGGGGGGGGGGGAGGGGAGGACAACTTTTTGGGGGCCTTATTGAGATACTTTTGGAAAGAAAATACTTGATTTTCTCAGTAGGGAAAACTTTTAACTCTAAAAGAAAACTGTTTTTAAGTGTGAGTTAAAGTTCATTCCACAATGGTGCTCGATGAGCACAATTGTTGACAGAATCAGAACCATACAACACCTAAGAGTTCCCCATTTAAAAAGTTATGATATAGTTTACCATTGTGTCCTCCCTCTTCTCTTTCAGTTTCTTAGACCATCTGCAGGAGGATCCGGTATGCCAGAACTCATCTGTTTTTCTCAATGGCACCCTAGTCAGACATATGTTTTAACATCAGGACTCTTATCGTCACAATTCTTCCTTGTATCTGTGCTGTGAAGCATGGAGCTGCCCTTGTGGTACCTTAAGACCCTGATTCACATGTGTAAGTTTGCTAGGCATTGCTAATTGGAATTCCCTTTTTAAATCCTTTGTGCCCCTGTTAAAAACTTTTCAATTTTCTACAAAGTGGGTGAGTATTTAAAGGAATTGTCATATTCTGAATATTTGGAATTTTAAAAAAAAAAAAAAAAAAAAAAAAAAAAAAAAAACTCAAAGAAGTTGAAAATTGTCCACATTTGTATGAGTATTTTGCCCTTTTAAATTTCCGCCCAATAGCTTCTCGAACATCCGACAATCCCCATCGCAGGCAAATGTGACGTCAAAGTGATGACCATTCCATAATTTGTGTGTTGTTACCATCATATCGCAGTGTTTCCACTTCAATAATAAATTAAACACGACAAAAAAAAAAATAAAAAAAATTAGCATGAATTTCGTAAAAATGAAAACAAATGTCCATTCTGTGACCTTTTTTTTCTAATTTTATTATTTTTCATTTATCCATCAAATTACAGTGTCCGCATAACATTCGAGTCAAACACGGTTTTGGTCATCACTTTGACGTCACTAGGAGAAGCAAATTGGGCGCTTTTGATCGATAAAGCCGTGGCGAAAAATCCGCCCGTTTTCTTCGTCTGTCAAAAAAGCAAAAATTAAAATGCCTATTTTGTAATTTTTACATCAACTTGTATTTATTTTTTCGGGAATTGTGATGTATGTACATATATTTTATGACATGTAAGTCAAACTGAGCTTGACAAAATCTTGACATATTTTCCTTAAATGTAATGATTCAGAGGGCCTATTCTATTTCAAATCCATGATTACTCTTTGCCGAAAACTTTCCCTAAATTTTCTACAGAAGGTGTATTTCAACTGAGTCTGCCACTAGTCTTACCTGTGTCTTGTAAGAAGGGTGTGCGTTTCAAATGGGGTTTTAACCCAAATCATTTTTGCGAGTGCCACAAGTCGTAGAGTGCAACTTTTGGTTATTGAGTTTTTGCTTCTTCTTCTTCTTCTTGCGGATGAGCAGGCCTAAACATGTTGTAAGCGTTGGAGGCCCAACTCACTGTGTTTGTTTGGTGGTTGGTTGGGGTTAGAGAAATCTACATGTATGTCCACTGGCGGACGAAAGGTAGGACACTCTGAGAATGTGATCCGCATTCTGATGGAGACCCACATTGGCAGGCTGGCGATGGCCCAGCCCCCATCGTGGCATATTGCTGTTGAAGCGACCGACCCCTGTGCGAGTCGGTTTAAGGTGACCCATTCCTTGCGTGGGTAGATTGCTG
>JAMKCH010020657.1:0-91310 GCA_023653785.1 Ophioderma brevispina | reverse complement strand
CCTTTATTCAACGAAAGAACTATTTTCAACACTTTGAATGGTTGCCAAGACTGAGTAGTAAATACTAGTAAAACAGACAATAGACCAAAATCTGCTAATGCTACCACTCCACCATCGGTAGTACTGATCAGACTTCACTGGATTGCGACATTTTCCGATACTTCTTAGCATTTGCAGTGCTACCGGTAATAAAACAACAACTTGCCTTCATAGCTCGGGTGTTCAAACTGTCATCACGTTAACTCATCATCATTACCGTGTGGGATGCACGATAGCAATGTGCCTTAAAGTGCATGAAGAATTAGACCTTCTAAAAAGTGACTTGCATTATTTCCTCCTTCACTCCATAGTGATTAACACAAGCATTTTTGGAATGCAGGGTTACGGTGGAATGTTATTCAACCGGACACTGGCACGCAGCTCTTTAGATTTGGGATTAAGCGCATATGGTTTGGCAGAGTGAATTATTAGTGGGGAAGTTTTGAAGGGGAAATGAACAAATAATAATATACTGGATTTAAATTTGCTTTTAAGGGACACGGCCGTTTTTTGCATATATGGCACTTTTAAAATTTTTGTAAAAAACTGAGTTGGTGCATTTTTTGTATTGCTTTATGTGTGTTAATCGTCACTTAAAATAATAAGCACCTCAAACAGTTTCTTTGTTCAAGTAATTTGTAATAAAACCACTCCGGAGTGGTTTTATACCAATGGCTCATAGGTGGCACAACGAAAATATGGCAAGAAAATACACATCAGAGATTGCATAAAATTTCCCTGTAAAACCCCTTCCGAGGTACTGGTCCATGACCTTCATTTTCATGTTATGTTGCCTTACTGTAAAAGTGGAATTTTCGCGCTACAATTAATTTTCCGGCGCTTTTCTCGCGCCACTTCTGATTCTAGCGCGGACTTAAAAACTCGCGAAAATGTTTTATTTTGTGTGTAGGTCTATGTAGGGCTAGCTGACAAGAGCGAATTTAAAAACAAGCAAAATGTTTAAAATTCCAGAAACGCAAAAATTACACACCTGGAAAATTCCCACTTTTTACAGTAATTAAGGTTTTGATTTAACTATGGTATGTAATTCCAAATTCTGCCTTGTTCAAATTTTCTTGTTATTTAAAGGAGGGGGATGACCCGATTTGACGTCTATAATTTTCATCTTGATAGAAGGCCTTCATCAAAAACCCCCATCTGTAAAGTTTTTGTGCCGATTTCAACCCGTTTTTGAGTGAGAAAGATAAAGGTCAAGAAAGCAACAACCAGGAAAGACGCAGGAGGAAGAGGTTGGTGTGGGTGGGGAAGGATGAGGCAAAAACAAGAAAAGGTAGTAAAGAAAGGGGGATATGGGATAGGCTGAGATGGGGCGAAGCTAAAAACGTCATTTTGTAATCCCCATAGAGTCTTGTAAATTAATATTGGTCGACCCAATATTTTTGCTCATAACATCCGAACCAAACTCCTTTAGCCCCAAAATTTCACCCAGGAAAATGAGAAAAATAGTACTTCTGTCTATACAAAATTGACCACTTCCAGTAAAATAAATGGGGTCCCTGGGACGAGCCTCTTCCGAACGGCCCATGGAACCTTTAACAGAATTGTTTACTTCAGTATTATACCTTTCAAAACTTAAAACAATGTAAATTTCAAATTGAATTAAAAAAAGAAAAATTTTTTAATATAAATGCAAGCTTGTATTTGTGCGGCATTCAGTATGGGTTGTATTGGATGTGAGGATTAGATTTAGGTTGATTGAGACCGTGGAAAGAAAATACCTTAATTCAGACTGTTGGTATATTTTCATTATTTCACTGGACACACCCTAAGGCAACATCACCACAAACTATGTATCAGCTCCAGCCTCAGAACATGTCATCTGAAAACGTGTATCATAATAGACAGGCCGCGGCAACTTTCTTTTTATCTATTTTTATTCACCTCTGTCATTGCGGCTTGACGTGCATATCACACGCCCTGGAAATCTGCCAAGTCCTGTTAAAAGTGATGTAAAGATGTCTCAATAGTGCTGAAGAGATTTCATGGTACAAAACACCAATTTTTTACTTTGACATCTTGAGTCAAACAAGATCTATTCTCAAGAATAGGTGGTCCCCCAATACTGGGCTTGATTATCTGACAAAAATCCTTGCTTTGTGCATATCAAATCCAGAATTTCTGTGGGAACAGTTTTAGTATGATTATTTGTTCGCCGCTTGATTGGACTTTGAATCGTTGAGATTTCAAACGGTCACAAGGTTAACCCTAAAGGTTTGGGACGCAATGTGTTGATTTGATGTGGTGCATTTGTATATAGTTGACACCCAGCTTTTGATTATTGATCTAAGACTCAGTGTAAATTCCATTCAATATCTTAACAAATAACAGGGGCCAGCTTTGTGGGAGAGGGATATTTGGATGTTCAGACTCACGGTAATTGGCAATTTTAGTAACTAAATGTTGTATATTAGCTCTCTAAGGTTTTCTCTTGTCTGTGGGTTACTTCATTGAAAATTCTCACATAATACTAATTGTCTCATGGTTTCCTGATTTTAACTTTGTCGATTTTAATTTGGCAGAGATTTTAATTTTAAAGGTGCAACGAGAGATTTCACATATCAGGTGTCCCTAAAAATTGAAATACTGATTTTTTGCCTGATGTAAAGCTTGTCCATCACAATAAACACCCACCTGAAAGGATTAACTGAGAATTATTCCTTGTGGTACAAAAATTGCGAAATTTCTAATTTCGTATAGGAGCAAATACGGAATTCAGCTATTGTTTTATATTGAAATATAAGCAATAAGAATCATCTTTTTTTCTCTCTTTTAAGGCATTTCTGCAGCCAATACAAGAAGGCAAAAAATCTATTGAGTGTCTAGGCTATATGAAATTACTATTATTACACAATATTTGTGTGTCCTCAAAATCTCTCGTTGCATTGCACACTTTATCATCTGTCTGATGAAATCAGAAAGACCTTATTAATTAAAGGCTGACTCAGAGATTTTGAAATAGGATTTTTGTTGCAGAATAATTGAAAATAGTCATCTGGACTAAAGATAATCACCTAAATTGTTCAATTCCAAAGTTTGAGACTAATCAGATTTTTTGTTTTCATGTAGTAAACATTTATGTATGGATGACAGTGCCGTAAGATACTGTGTAAAACAAAACTTCCGGATCCGGAATTTAATAACATGGTTGTGATTTTCTATACGAAGGACTTTGATTTGAGCCTAGCTATTTCACACAGTGATTAGTATACGGACAAGCATTATGTATATGCAATAAACACGAATTGTTTGAAAATTGAGGTCGCCCTCCTCGGGAAATCTCTGTTAAGCAGGCTTCGAATTACAATTTTAGAATTACATGCACCGGTGCATGTAACTTCAAAAATTTACATGCACAATGTAAAAGTTACATGCATAGGCTAATGTAAACATGGATTGGTGCTACTGCTAACCTTTATTCATAACAGACTCTGGTACGTTTAGACTATTGACAGTTGGCTCAAATTTTATCATTTCAGCATTCAATGACTTTCTATGAAAAAGCTAAAATTGCATAGTTTATGAATTCTCAAAGTTTAAATTTACATGCACACATGCATGCAGGATACAAAAGTTACATGCACAGAGAGAAAGCTACATGCACCTGTTCATGTGTGCACCTGAGTAATTCGAAGCCTGCTGTTAAGGCAGCATGATTTATGTGTGTCTGTGTGACAAACCTAAGAATGAGCACTATATGGCATCCACATTTTATGGCATTAGGCCTACCACAAGTATGTTATGTCTCATTATTGCTATCAAACTTGGAATAAACCAAGTTTGAGACTGTGTATTTTTCATCTTTATTTAATTCATTGCTCGCCAGTTTTTTCGAGTTTCAATAATGTTTGTCTAATACTGCTCTCGGGTTGTATCATTTACTTGATCCTCGCGTACATTGAATGGAGTTTCGCGTCATACAAACTTGGAATAGAACAGTAACATTTGTACATAGGTTCTTCAGTTTAGGTAGGTGAGTAATAGTGTTAAGGGTAAGTGATGGGATTAGAGGTAGATAGGGGAAAAAGTAGAGGTGAATAATAGGGCTAGAAATAGAGCGGTAGTGTAATCAGTTGGGTATGGACATTTTTTTTTTTTTACCTATAGGGTTTAGTAATCCATTTTCAAAACACAAGTGAAACTGGAAATTGTTAAGAAGTGTAGAAATCTGATAAAAATGATACTGATAAAATATCCCCTATACAGTATTCAGCAGTCAGGACATATCTTCATGTTAGTGCAAGAAGGTCAAAAGTGCAATAGCTGCCATGTGTGATAGAACTGTGTGCTGCCATGTATTAGGATAACTCTCAATTTGTCTTTCCTTCAGTCAGTAGCTCTGAAATGTTCAAGCAACTATTCGCCTGAAGAAACATCTCAAAAGCCACTGACCAAAGTCTTTGCATAATGGTATGTTTCATGGGAATTTTTTGCACTTACAACCTTCTCGCACTCACACGGCGATATGGGTTCTTTTGTTTTCTGAAGCACTGCAGGGAAACCTGTGAGCCCGGGGGGGCCACTCAACCTAAATCTGTTGTCATCCGCTAGCAGAAAAACGCGGGAAAGGGTAGGGCTTTCACACCGCGGCGCGGACCGCACGGACCACGAAAAGGGTCACAAATCCAAGCAAAATGACCAAAAAGGGTATCATTTTCGCACTCATCAAGTCAGCGTTTAGGGTAGCCAATGGCGGATCCGACCCCTCCTTACCGAAAAAATATAAATGCGACAATAACACTTACTTAGGTAGACAAAAATCCTCTGTAACTCATGATTATTAGCCAAATTTTCCGCGCTACGCGCGTTAAAGGAATCACAGAGACCAGATTCAGTGCAGGGCAAAGCAAATTGAAGAAATTTCAGATTTTGTGAAAATTTGCTAGTGCCGCTTTAAGGGTATGCTTTTAGGGTTTATCCGTGATAAGGGGTAGTCTGAATGAAGGAAAGATATCTGCGTTTAGGGTCAGATCTGAAAGGTCCTGCTTGAGGATGACAACACGGGAAAGTATGTAAGTGCCCCCCCCCCCGGGCCTGTGAGTTTAGCTGGCATCAGTTCAAGATTCTCACAGCTTTTTGGAAGTCATTCAAAGTCCATTCACAGAAATGGTGTGACATTGCATTATTTACAGCCATACATAGTCATGTGTCAGTACATTGTTCAGTTTGGTGACACATCTCAAGTTTCTCATCTGTAATGATGGATTTGTTTTCTACAATTCCCAAGAAAACAGCAAATGAACTTGTGACTGTTAAGAACTAAGACACATAAAAACTGCTTACTGTTTATTAAAGAGACACTAGCACATTTGAAAAATAGTGCGCCCTCAAGATTGTTCAAAATTGATATTTTTGCATGGTTGTAAAGCTTTTATATACATTAGTTTCACCTGAAATGATTAAGACCAAATCAGCATCCTTTTGGGTAAACAGAACGATTTTATAATGACATTAATTCAGCAGATGACGGAAATGGCGTTTAACACAAGAAAACGCACACCGTATGCACGATCCCCACGGCATGCACCCTGTTTAACCAGTCTGTGACCTTTGTGGTTTTAATATCAATGAGTACGAGTCTGATATTCATGTAATATACCCATTTGTTGATTAAAGTTATGGAAATCTTAAAAGTTAGCCTACAAACTAACTAGATGTTTTTAACCTCTTATTAACGTCCCTATCTTTTTTGGGGTATGTTATTTTTATGTGTAAGTTATATCTCTATTCTTCCAATGGCCTACACTATAATTTGAGAGCAAATTGAAGAAATTTCATATTTTGTGAAAATGTGCCAGTGCTGCTTTAATGTTCAGAAGTTGTACTTATTTTGCCTTCTAAGAATGATAAAAGGTAAAGGAAAAAATCTTGTCATGGTAAAGCTAACCTGTTAGTGTGCCAGTGACAATGGGGGCCTTCTATTTCCACAGCAGGTGATACCCGCCGGGTCCCAATCAGACGTGACTTTGCCACGTCAAATTCACCAATTGTTTTTCGGGCAATTAAGAGGGGAACAAGAGCGTCAGAGTGTTTGTCACAACCATCAAGGGATTATGGTCTGGTGATCGGTTGCATTAGACTGGTGGACTTAGTAAAACGATAGATTGTTTGATAGGATCTTTTGTCCCCTTGGTGTATACCAGTGCAGTGAGTCCTTCGTGGATTGGGTCATGGCCGTGATGTTTTTCTACCCGGGCCCCGATATTTGAATTGAACTTATTTTAGGTTTGATGTGTTTTGACGGCATGATAGCATCCTGTTCCATTAGACAAACGATCACAGACTTTTGGCTGTCTATTGTCATGGCATGCCCAAACAATGGGGTAACATGGCGAGCTAATGATTCAGCTCAGCCAACAATTATGCCATGATTAGTTGTAATTTCTTATTTTGGTTTGTATTTGTTTGTTTTGTGTAGTCCAAGATTTGCCAAATCTGACAGAGAGAGAGAGAGCGAAATAGAGAGACAATACTGTTTGTCAAAGGAATAAAATAAAATATTTGGCTGTTTGCTTTTTTGTGTTTTGTTTTTGCACTCAAACTCAAAAAAATGGCTGGTGACAAATTTCTGAAAAAATGTGTGGATTTTGTAGAAGTATTCAGAACGAATCTCCATGTATCTGTAACTATGTGAATTTATGATTCAGCCCATGAATATCTATATTAAACATGTAGATATATGGTGAAATTTGTTTACAACATAGCGAAAAAGAGGGAGCATAAATAAGTGCTATAACATAGAACATTTTGTATAACCGTAAAGGTGTATTTTTGTTTGATTACGACTTATCATATTCTTTATAAAAGAATGTGCCTTAAACATATGTAATCTTCCAAACTTTTATTTGAATCTCAAACACATTTTAATGTGAGTTGCAATTGTGTATATGGTGTATATTATAAACCAAAAAAAAAGTTTGTTTCCATTAGGTAGCTCCAAAAACCAAAATGCCTTTTTTTTTAATTTTATTGAAAAAGACTTTCCTCAGAATGGCTCAAAATAGAATACCAACAGTGATAAGTGCAAAATAGTTGCACAACCCACCCACTATTTTACTGTAAAGTTAAGAGTTTGTAATTACAAACAACACCCAAAATATTGATTTGGGGAACAATTTTTAAATTAATCATAAAATGTGGTTAAAATGCTCCAAAATAAAAAAAAAATGCAACAGCCTACTCGAAACAAACTTCTTTTTCTTTTTTGGCCCATGGCCATAGACTGCTGTACTAATAATGTCAGTTTACCATCATAATGAATGATAGAAATTCTTCAAAACATTTGTAGGTGTCCCAAGAAGAAATGCATATTTGTAATGACCAGTTGACCAAAATCTCATGTTTGATGGTGGTGGTGATCCAGTCAAGACATCGAAAGGCCGGAGCTAAAGTCGGTTTTTTCATAAGAATATCTACAATTAGGTTTTTATCAGGTCACTTTTTGTGTTCCCCCCTCTTCAATAAGAAGCACCAACAAATTTTCACCCAACGTGTGGTTTCGGAAAGTTAATGGACTCATCGGATTTTTTTTGCTCAAATAACAAATTTCCTTTTTCCACCAAATAATGTCTCATTGCCAAGAATTTAACGCAAATATCCTGACCACATCCGTACCTTCTATGCTTTTTCTTTATCACTGTCTTGTTTTAATCCTCACCATTTTTTTTTAAATTAACCAAATAAATGGATGAATATTAGATTATATGTTGTTGCACCCATGAAAGCTGAAATATGTCCAATATGACCAAACAGTTGGTGCCAAATCAATGCATGGCAAAGCTGAGTCACCCAAAGGGTAATGTACTATTGAAATGCAACCCAAGGAACTGTTGTTTTAGGTGTCAGCCAACCCAGCCACAACTATACCAGGAACATGAATTTGGGGTAGAGTTGTGGTGGCTCTACTTATTCTCATATTGCAAATATTATTTTACTTAAAACCCTTGTTGTTTTCTGGTTTTCATTTCAATTTCTAAAATAAATACTAAGCTTCCTGTCTTAGCAACATTTTAGTGACTTAAACTTTCTTTAAATATCAGCAGATGGCAATCAAATGAGTCTTGATTTAAAACAAATTAACGGAAGCATGGTTTTGTTGTCTTCTCTGCTGTCGTTAAATCACTTTATTGTTAAGATCTATTATTACTGTTACATTATGTCTAGCAGAAGTTCATGTCAGGAATGTTGGCAAATTTGTCATGAAAAAAATCAATGTGTGAAATACTGGGGTGAAATATAGAACTAAATATATCTGTATCCTAGGTTGCTTCAGGCTGGTGTCACCAAGAGTTTTTTATCCAAATAATGTTTTTGTACTACAACATTTGCCACTCACAGTCATCCATCATTAGCGAAGCATGATTGAATATCTTCTGTGAATGAAGGGGGGTTATAGCAGAAAAAGGGTACATGGATGTGCGGCCAACATTAGGGTATCATTTTCAGCCTCTTTGATATAGCCTATTGATCGGTCCTTTTTTTCTTGAAAATTGGTATATGAAAGGATTGTATTTCTGTTACAACTATATTTTGAAGTGGTCAATGAGGTATAAAGAATGCATGCAAAACCACAAGTGTGAATATGATGCTGCCAGAATGGTTACTGTAAAAGTGGAAATTTTCACACTACATTAATTTTCGTGCTTTTCGCGCACTTCTGAGCTAGCGCGAAATTTAAAACTCGCGAAAATGTTTTGTGTGTAGGTCTATGTAGGATAGCTGAAAAGAACGAATTTGAAAACAAGCAAAATGTTAAAAATTGCTGAAACACGAAAAATTACACTCGCGAAAATTATCACTTTTACAGTATTTATACATTTTAACAGTTAGTTTTCTATAAGTTTCTGGGGCTTTGCCCCCCAAACCTCCACCAAAGCATGTTTTGCACTAAGTCTGGCCTCTAGTGTCATGTTATTTTGTGTTCCTTTTCTTAAAAAAGTCCTCTCCTATAGTAATATGGGAAATAGGCCTATTCATAACTCACACAATGTCATTAGCACAGGTATATAGAAGGGTAGCTAAGTCAATGTCTTGGGTATAGAGACGGGTGGTTCAATAACTTTAGGTATAAGGATGGGTAGCAAATCTGTTTCATTTCTGGTATATTATTTTTGGGGTAGTGGTTCAAACATGCAGCTGTACATCCCTACCCAAACTTATATCATGTCTACTAAATGAACCATACTGGAAAGTGGAGCATGAAAATGGACCAGTTTGACTTTGATTGACAGTCATGTATAATGACCACGTTATTAGCGAGTTCATGTGTGTGTGTGACTAGAAATGATCACAGTGCAATGACAATACATTCACACTACCATTGTTTATTTATTACAATCATATAATCATCAAATCATCAAGAAATTATAATAACATAAAAATGAACTTGTGTGACCCCAGCCATAGACATTGAATTATTAAGGGTTTTACAACAGAGTTCATTACATCAAGTTGGTCATTAATTGTCACTTCAGTTAAAACTTTTGCAAGTGGCTCTTTTACATGATTACATGATTAGACTAAACATAAATGCATCAAAGATGAGTACAAACAAACCTAGTCTTCATTTAGCAGTTTGAGACCTTTGTTGTTTGAGAGGCCATCTTGAAAGCCATCGTTACTTGCATTCACTACAGGTGATATACAAAATTCAAAAAGTTGAGAGTTAATAATTTCATCTTCTGCATAGTTTACAGAAAACTGGAGCTGTAATTCAGTTGACCATATGTTGCCCCAACCCCCCCCCCCCAGTGATCAGCAGCAGTACAGAGGTCCATGATCCCCATTGGGCCCAGAATCCCCTTGCATATACATCTGGAGGTGTGCAAAGAATTTAGAGGCATTAAAGTACCCTTTCTTTGTAATTAAACTGCCACTGACCACATCTTATATTATTTTATTACCTTGTACCTCAAGCAGATGTAACTGAAATGAAATAGTGATTTTGATTGTATTTTCCCTTCTCTCCTCTCCAGTGTTCTGTTACCTGCGGTGAGGGAATAAAACGTCGCTCGGTGACATGTCAAGACGAGGAAGGACGATTGTATCCTGATAAGTTGTGCGAGGGCAACAAACCGCAGACAGAGAAGTCTTGTAAACGAGCCTCTTGTGCCAAATGGGATAGTGGTGAATGGAGTCAGGTGAGTTTTGAGTGTAACATTTGTATCGCAGTGCCTCCTAGGCCAGTGTGTTGCCATTTCCATCCATTTATCCATCTCTAAACTCTCTGCCAGAACTGTTCAGAATTATTTGCCGTACGCCAAGCGTGACGTGTGTCAACACGGAAGTGAATGCTGATTGGCCTGGTGAGTAGGTCAGTCTCCCCATTGGTTAATCACACATGAGGCTACCCATATACTCCACCCTTTTTATGCAAATATTACGACGCTCAAATTGCCCACCCCTGAACAATTCTGTCACTTAAACTCGGTGTTTTGACACAATCATGAAAATTAAATAAAAGCTATTAGCAGTGTGTTGCGGACAAAAATGTTAGTTAAGTGCAACACCGGAGGGCAAAAATAGCCAGATTTTACCTTAAAGTGGTAGTGTGGTGTGTTTGCTGTTTGAGCCAGTGTTTTCAAAAAAGCTTGTGAGGGCAGCAGACAAGGTTGTTAATCACTCAGGCAGACAGATGCAGTTTGAAAGTGAAAGAGATTGCTGTACTTTTTCTAACACTTGAGGGCAGTCTTCATTGTTACAAACCTATGTTTTTGTTTGACAAGATCAGTTCAAGTGAAGGTATGGACAGCAAAGGGTGTCCACAGTTGACAATTTTTCTTTTCAAGAGCACAATTTAAAGTTTTATAATGTTTAGAGTTTGGAAATATGGTTAAAGGGGGATGGCCCGATTTAAGGATATGAAGTTTTCATCTTGATAGATTGGCCTTCACTCCAAAACCCCATCTGTAAAGTTTCGCGCCGATATTTCAATCCGTTTTGATGCGAGAGCTAAAACGTGATTTTGTAAGCCCATAGAGCACTGTGTAAAATTAATATTGGTCGACCAAAATGGGGCACATTTTCGCTCATAACTTCCAAACCAAACATCCTTTGGCTCTAAGATTTCACAGGGTAAATGAGAAAAATAGTAGCTTTCTTCTGATATCAAAATGTTGACCACTTCCGATAAAATCTGGGGCTTCTGGGGACGAGGCTATTAGCGATCGGGCAATGGACCTTTAATTAGGGTTGTTTTTAGGGTCAATGTAGTTCTTGCTGTTTAATGTTGTAAAGTAAAGAAATTTTGGGGCATCTAACCTCTATTGTCACAGCCTTGCAGTTTCAAATGGAGCAGATTGCATTAGGATCAAAGAAGGATTTAAAAACAAATAACAAAATGACATGCAGGCTGGAAATGAGAATTACATGGAACCAAACTCGACCGACAAGGTTGAATGTGACCCTGCATGGTTCTAAGAGAATCAAGATTTTGTAGTTTGTGGTATTTAAGGGCCTTGATTGTAAGCCTTGAGTGACCTAAATCATCAGACTACTTGACTGAAGCTATAGACCCCTACAAAATGTAACATGTTTTTGTGTGTTTGTTTTATTTCTTCTTTTGCCTGGGTTACTCATTTGGTGGATGTTTCAAGATATACTATGTTCATGTAACAGAGGCCTTGTAACAGGGTCGTGTTGGAAAACTTTGATTTGAAAAGGTCTACAGAAAATACAAAGTAAACACCACTCTCCCAGCTATCCACTACATCAAAAGAAAATGAAGAATTGAGACATTTACTAATATTTGATTTCTATCACACAGTGTTCCACAACGTGTGGGAAAGGACAGCGTGTACGACAAGTGCGCTGTATCAGCAACAGCAAAGCGGTCAATGATTCTGAGTGCACTGGTGAAAAGCCCAAGTCCATCAAGGGGTGTCGACGTGAGCGTTGTAGTAATGACAACAGTAACAATGACGAGAGAGTCAAAGGAGGGGAGTATGCGTGGAAGAAGGGAAAATGGAGTTCTGTAAGTTTATTTGTCTCTTGAAGTAAAATTTTAATTCATTGAAAATAGTAGCCAGTGCTGGCATATGGGTGAATCTAAAGATTTATAGTCATTATGTAACCTTGTAGTCCTTTGAATTAGACAATAGGGTTAAAGAGTTAGACCAGTCTCTTATTATAGATAAAAATACAATGACTAAAAATACCAATGAATGGGAATAATTGTTGTGTCAAGGTGTTGAAGGAGTCCTTGAGTTGTCATTCTTGGGCACCAGTCAATGTCATCTCTAAAAAAAGTATATTTCCTGAATAACTAGCTGAAAATGTGGCAACAAAACCAAGAGTGCTCACTATTTATATTAAAATACCAATGCATTGTGTGCAACCTACTTTTTTCTCGGAAAGTGTTTTACCCCACAGATGCATAACACAAAATTACTTGCTTTTTCACTGAAAATACCCATTTTCAATCATATTTTCTACCTCTAGCTATGTACAGTGTATTTTTGAAGTGCGCCCCCCCCCCCCCTCATGAAGTATCCTCCTTCTAATATTTTGTACTATAATAATTTGCTTTAGCAATAATACCTTTTGATATGATGTAGGAATGATTTGTTAAAATCATTATTATATGCCCTCTTTAATCATTCAGTGTTCCAAGTCATGTGGCGGAGGCCAGAAGGAACGTCACATTTACTGTGTGGATAAGAGAGGCAGCCGAGTCCAAGACGATTACTGTGCGCAACAGAGAAAACCAAGCGAGACGAGGGCATGTAGCAAGGATGCATGCACTGGAACAAGAGTAGACTGGGTGGAGGGATACTGGTCTGAGGTAAGGTCAATGTACATAGTAGAGATCAATTTCAGTAAGTGTTTGCCTAATTCCTAATGCCAAACTGTGTCAGAACCAAGGAGTTATGTGCATCAACGTCTTTCCATGATCCCTCCCTCCCTCATGTGACCTTGGTGACCTCATGTGACCTTTGGCCGGTCAAAATGTTAACCCTTAACATATTGCATGCTATGTGAGTTCCGTTAGGGCTACGATGATGTAACTTGTTGGAAAGGAAGGTGCGGGGTGGGGTGACCTCATGTGACCTTTGTGATCGCTTGTGACCATTGGCCCCATTCACAAACCGCGACGGCAGACAACATTTTTTATTCTTTCTCCTCTTTCCCCCCTTCCCTCCCCTCTCCTTCCCCTTTCCCTCCCCTCCCTCCTTCCTCCCCTTCCCACATCACTTCTATCCTTCCCTCCTTTATTCCCTTCCCTCCTGGGTCATTCCATGCCAATTCAACAAATCGAGTACACCATCACCTCATGGATTTCTTTCCTTTTTGGTGTATTGAAAGATATTCATGAGAAACTAAAATCCTGAAAATTTCAGCTCTGTACCTCTTTTCGTTTTCACGCTACAACAATTTTAAATTTGAGGGGGGACACCTCAAAAACATGTACCGGTGTGAAATTCAATATTCAGAGGGCCATAAGTAAAGAACTACACCCCTCAGATCCTTCAAACTTGGCATTCTGGATAACCTTTTGCTGCAGATTGCAAATATGTGAATAGAAAAAATGCACCTTGCCCCAATTTAAAATAACAGGGGGTCAAAAATGGCCCCAAAACCACTTGAACCATACTTTGGGGGCCCATAATCAAAAAGTAAAAGTGATATAACTTCCAAATTTGGGCTGGTGAAAGCTTATCTTGAATACTACCCTTGTGTACAATCTTATACTTATATCAGCTTTATTGGAAGAGATATAGCTGTCGCAAAAAGCAAAAAGTCCAAATTAACCTTGACTTGACCCCCCTAAAAATCAATGTCAGACATTGTGCACCAAATTCTGCTTGAAATATGGTTAAGAGGGGCCCCTGCTGAAGTTGTGTGCAAAGTTTCAACATGGTGTCTAACTGCCATATGTAGGTAAACAGGCTTCAAAGAATCTAAACTTTCAACTAATATCAGACAAAGTTCCCATGAAATGTACACAGAATTCTGAACTTTGCAACCTGGTTATTCAAGTGCAGTTTTTAAGACTTTGAATCCTAGTTTGACCTTGTAGAACTCTAACAATGAAATTGAAATCAATATCATCACCTTATTAGCACCTGATCTAGGTATGGACCAAATTTCAGCTTGGTGTCTTGTTTGGTAAGGAATTTATAATACTTTAATTATTCTAATTGAATTATATAAAAAGGTAAATAGTGAACTGTGCAAGTTAATACCCAGTTTGCAAAGTTCAGGTTTCCTGTGTGTTTCAATGGGATTTCTTTCAAAACTGAATTACATAAAGTAGGGCTTTTTGAAGACCAGTTACTTATAGAAGACACTTAGACACCACAATGAAACTTTGCCAAAATATTAAGCAAGGACCCCCCCTCAAACATATTTCAAGCAGAATTTGGTGTAGAATGTCTGACATTGGTTTTTAGGGGGGCCAAGTCAAGGTCAAATTGGAATTTTTACTTTTTGCGACAGCTATATCTCTTCCAATGAGGCTGATATAAGTATAAGATTGTACACAAGGGTAGTATTTAAGATGAGCTATCTCCAGCCCAAATTTGGAAGTTATATCACTTTCACTTTTTGACTTATGGGCCCCCCAAAGTATGGTTCGAGTGGTTTTGGGGCCATTTTTTTACCCCCTGTTATTTTAAATTGGGGCAAGGTGCATTTTTTCTATTCACATATTTGCAATCTGCAGCAAAAGGTTATCCAGAATGCCAAGTTTGAAGGATCTGAGGGGTGTAGTTCTTTACTTATGGCCCTCTTAATATTGAATTTCACACCGGTACATGTTTTTGAGGTGTCCCCTCTCAAATTTAAAATTGCTGTAGCGTGAAAACGAAGAGGTACAGAGCTGAAATTTTCAGGATTTTAGTTTCTCATGAATATCTTTCAATACACCAAAAAGGAAAGAAATCCATGAGGTGATGGTGTACTCGATTTGTTGAATTGGCATGGAATGACCCTCCTTTATTCCTCTTCCCTGCTTTATTCCCCTTCCCTCCACTTCCCTCCTTTCTTCCCCTTCCCTCCTTCCTTTCTTCCTTCCCTCCCCTTCTTTCTTTCTCTCTTTTTTTATCCCTTCCTTCCCCTCTCCATTTCTTTCCTTTTCTCTCTTCCCACTTCTTTCTACTCCTTCCTGTCTGCTTCCAATCCTTGATCTCTTCCTAATAACATTTGTTAAAGAACACAGAAAGATGGGATGAGTCAAAACAACACAAAGGCAATTGGATGGAGGCAAGATATGGCAAGTTTGGGTGGAATGGCTCCTCTACGTTATCACTGGACACATAACAGTTGTGCGTGTTATTCAAAATGAAATGGTTGCACTTAAATTAGTGCAAATAGTGTGTGGCCAAAAAGCCATTGGAGTCAAATAACATCCACGTATAGTTGTTATATGTTTAAAAATGATATCTTCTCTGTTTTAAAATTCACAATATAGTAACCTTTTGATATGACTTTGCAAATTTTAAATTGAAAACTTGGCACAATTGTTAATTTTACTAAATAACCTTTGCTTCATTGACACCAGTTGTTACTGTCTTATTTACAGTGTTCTACATCATGTGGGTTAGGACAGCAGACACGGTCTGTCACTTGCCAGGCGTTCGGCGAGGATGGCTGGCCCCAGGATGGCGCTGTATCGGGATGTGACAACAAGATCA
Source organism: Ophioderma brevispina (assembly GCA_023653785.1). Classification (NCBI taxonomy): domain Eukaryota; kingdom Metazoa; phylum Echinodermata; class Ophiuroidea; order Amphilepidida; family Ophiodermatidae; genus Ophioderma; species Ophioderma brevispina. The sequence continues at coordinate 75,621 of JAMKCH010020657.1, read as the reverse complement.
AACCAGTAGAATCCAAAGAGTGCAACTATGGCGGCTGCTCCTCAAGATGGTTTACTGGATAGATAGGGGGCTGGAGTGAGGTTAGTGGTTTTTTGTCACCCCATAGTTAGCTTAATGCTCTGTAAATTTCCTTTGCTATCGAAATGGCAAGTCCCGGTTTGAATGGCTACAGAAGGCCGGAAGGGGCAGTCCACTTAAGCATTTTAGGGCCTATGAAATCATTGAATGCTGGGAATGATACTCTGTTGCAATTCAAAGCATGAAGTTCATCTCATGTTAAGTTGCTATCACATAAGAGAGGGTTTTGTATTTGTTATGCTTTACCTTAATTAGTATCTGTATATCTTGTACAGTTAAATAACATAATAGCAATGTCCGCTGCTGGAAAAGTTCATGTTCTAAACAGGCAAAGGTAATTGAAACATTCACTTCTGTTTTCCCCTGCAGTGCTCAAGAACTTGTGGTACTGGCATCCAAAAATCGTAAGGTGGAATGTCGCAGTAGATCTGCAGACCAGGGTTTTTTCTGATGAGGACTGTGAACCGCCAGCCATCAAACCAAGGAAGAGACGGGTGTGTCCATAGATCCGCCGTGGTAGTTGACATTTTTAGTGGCCGCCAGCTAAAGCTGCAGACCACTTAACATCCGTTGTGCATGTTGTATGTGGGGGGTGTATGAATGTGATGTGTATGTGTGGATGTGTGTGTCACAAAATTGTTAAGTTTTTGTGTCGGGCATGAACGAATGTTCATTGAGGCACTACTAGTCTCAAATTTTGTGTGTCCTACGCCCCGTATGTCCGGCCATATGACTTGGTTTACCTTTTTAAAAATGCTCTACAGACTAAACGCTATCCCCGATTTACTCTCAACTTTGATAGGATGATAGAGTGAGGTGCCTTCATATTATGTGTAGCTCTTGGTTGCATTATTTGCAAATTCTGAATTTTTAATTAAAACCAAAATCCAAAAAAAAACATCCATCATTTGCATCTTTTTCAGACATTTCGGTAAACCTTTTTTGAATGCTCTGCTGCTAAACGCTAATCCCGAGTTACTTCAAACTTGGTAGGTGATGAGACGAGGGGTGCCAGAATATTATGTGTAGCTCTTGGTTGCATTATTTGCATATTCATGATATTATTAGCGTATATTGGCCGGTCAAAATTATACTCTTGTTTCCTTCACGCAAGGATTGTGTGCAATTTATCTGGAATTCCGTAAGGCGGATACATGATGTAACCTTGGTGGAAGAAACGGGTTCACGAGTTCTCGCCCCGATTAGATGTTGGGCATACTTCAGGCATTACATATGCAAATAATCTAAATTAATATGCAAAAATCAGCGTATCGCTATATTTTTGAAACGTTTACATTCGGATATGCAAATCCCTTCCAGACTGCCCGAAAAACCATTATGGTGCGCATCTCTTTTGCCATTTAAAAGTTCCTAATACATGCGGCTAGATATGCAAAATTGAGCTAATTAAATTGCGTAATTGCTGAATGCTAAAATGGTATATTGGGGATATGCGAAATTCTTTGCTACAATTCAAAACTATATACCATACATCTGTGTTGTGAATCATATTGGAGGGGAAGGGTGGGCTTTGGGGAGGGGGCAATAGTGGGTTTTGGGGAGGGGCAGGTGGGGTTGGGGAGGGAAAGGGTGGGGTGTGGAGGAGGGGCAGGTGGGTGTTGGGGAGGAGCAGGGTGGAGTGTTGGGGAGGAGGAGGGTGGGGTGTTGGTGGAGGGGCAGGGGGGGGTGTTAGTTGTGATGTGGGGTGCCTCTTGGAGGGGGTGGGGTGGGCGGTGCCATCGGGAGGGGTCGGGTGGTGTGCATCTTGGTGGGGTTGGGTAGGGCATCGGGGAGCCGTGGTGTGCCGTCGGTGAGGGACGGGTGACCTCATGTGACTTGTGTGACCTTTGTTACTTTGTTTGACCTGGTGACTTCTTGTGACCAATTTGCCCCCTCATGTGACCTTGGTGACCTCATGTGACCTTGGTGACCTCATGTGACCTTGATGACCTCATTTGACAACTTGGGTGACCTTTTGTTGACCTTGACACTTGACGTTGGGACTTCTTGTGACCTCGGGACGCTTGATGACCTCAGTTACGCAATGGTGACCTCATGTCACCTTTGGCCTATTCACAAATCGGTGTGCCGGGTAGGGTCGGGTGGGATGCGAGGAGAATGGGTGGGGTGTCAGGGAGGGGAGGGTGCACATCGTGGGAATGGGTGCGTGCGGGGCAGGGTGCGTGGGGGGAGGTGGGGTATGACGGGTGGGGTTGACCTCATTTGACCTCATGTGACCCCATATGACCTTTGTAATGCTTCTCTTCAGTGCATTTTTGTTCTTTCGACTCATCATTGCAACTTCATCATAAAGCAAGTGATCGCGCACCCAGCCGACACTTGTGTTCAGAACCCCGCCTTGTTTTAAATTACCTCAATTGAAAAGTTGAACTTCACTTGGAACCAAACTTCATCATAGGTGCACAAGGATCCCTCATATGTTGATGAGGTCAAAGTCATGTTGAAGGTCAAAGGTCATGTGAGGTCAGTTGAAAAAGGGCTAAAAATGTAAATTGACCTAAATTGAAAACTTGAAGTTCAATTGGAACCAAATTGTGTGTCATAGGTGCACCATGTCACTCCCTCATATGTGATGAGGTCAAAGGTTAAAAAAATCAAAAAAGGTCAAGGTCATGGGGCGACCCACGGCTTATATTTCTTTGAATATAGCGATCGTGAAAGCCCCGAGCACCAACGGAATTCTAGTTAATATTTATTTCATATAAACATTCAACTTTTTCATTCCTTTTCAACATCATCCATGTTAATCAACTGCTTTCTTACCACCTTTTCCCCAGCTAGACACCTCTATTATCCCTTGTTTGTCAATATTTGTGAGCCTTTTTCAAGTCTCAGCAACTTGGCTTTAAGCAGGTGTTGTTTTTGAATTGTGCAATCAGGAACAGCTCTATAGGTATTCTGAGATGTTGATGGTATGTTTCTGACTGCCTATCCGGCTGCCTATCTGTCTGTCTGTCTGTCTATGCTAACTGAGGTATACTTGTGCGACTTCGTTTCTTATGTATAGCTTTATTCTGTCATGACTTGTGCGTCTAATTTTGCTACTTGCATGTCTAATTTTAACAAAAGGAAAGTCACATAAGTATACCTCTATTAACTTGTCTCTCTGTCTGTCTATGTGTCTGTCAACACCAAAATACCTGCTTGTGTGTATCTTTTTGTCCACACTTTGTAAGGAGTTCTTAAATTTCCACAGTTATTAATGCATTTTTGTTGTCTGCAAGAGGGCATATAGGGATTGCTTTGGTAGTGAGTCAGTTGTTAGATACGATCATGGAATAAAATGGGGTCCAAGTGGCAATGATCTCCTAGAGTGAATGTGTTATTCAAAAAATTTGAGATTTTTACACGGTTGCATTGGTAACCGGCTAGTAAACTAACCCTGTGAATGGTTAAGCTCGAAAATGTCTGTGTGTCACAAACAAAGGAATTTTGTAATTAGAATAATTATTATCGGAGATCTCCGATAATAATTCAACAGCTGCTGGAAACGGCCTTCCAATGTGAAATAGCCGAAAAATAGCGCCATGTACACGTCTACGCTCATCCATGAGTTGTTTTATTGGTTCAGGCAAGTCAAGTCAGAGGTTATTTTCTCGAGGTGGCACTATTTCATCATGGACGGACATAAACGTAGCATTTCCAGCTCTGCCGTTAAGTCCAATCTGGGATCCCAATTCCAATTACAAAATCACTTATTTTATAATAAATACACATTTGTTAGCATTCTCGTTCGCAGGTATAGATTCCTAGACAATTACAAATGTAACTGTGCCAAAATATCAAATTTTGAAAATTGGGGGCGCTCTTCAAAAAATGGGTCAATATTGCTTTAATGAGATGAGGCCTGGAATGTATCATGCAATCTTTCTTTTCCCCTCTGATTCCTTCTAGGTCAACCCAGCAGTTGTCAGGAGGTAAAACAGGATATGGAACCAGTGAGGATAAGGAGTACACACTGTTAGTACACGGAAGACCACTGTCTGTCTACTGCTACAACATGGTGTCTTCCACACCTACAGAATTCATCAGCCTGCTGGCGGGCGAAAATGAAAACTTTTCTGAAATTTACTCAAAAAGGTAATAATTATCACACCCAGAGATGTTTGCTTATAATATCCACCAGTGAGAAATGCATTACTTTAAAGCAAATTGATCATCAACCTGTTTAAGGTTATCCAGCTCTTCCAACTTGGGCAGTGAACATACACCCACAACACCAATGATGCTCTTGTTATTATATAATCTTTTTATTTTTTTGACTTCTCAATTTTGAACAAATTTCCAAGTGAAGGTTGTGGCACATAACAAAATTTTCAGTAAAATCAGGCTCAAAATACAGAGAGTATGGATCCATTAAAACAGAGTTTTGATGTGGGCCGACTTCGGACTTACTTTGCTTGATCATATCGTGTATCACATGTAGACCTTATTCGTATTTGGTCATTTACTGCTATTGATAAGGCAAAACTGGTATGAATGTCATCACCAATACTCAACTTTTCAATCTATTTCACTGATGCGATTAAAAAATGATGTAAGCGAGGTAGTTTACCACTAGCGAAGCACCGTTGACTCTGCTTACATCAGTTTTGCCGCATCAACGGCAGGAAAGGGCCAATTACGAATAAAGGTTTATACTTGTAGTGATTAACACCAAATAAGAGCTTTTGCAGTATAATACTGACAAAGAGACTAATCAAGTAATGCTGAATTTTCATCTTGTTCAACCATATTTTTATTCTTTCTGTTGTTTCAGATTAACTAGAACCGACACATGTCCATACAATGGCAATCGCAATGATGCGTGCGATTGTATAGAAGGGGGCCACCCAGATGCTGGTCTCAGTACATTCAGCAAAGTTAGGCTCAATTTACAAACTCTAGAAATTATAAGTAAGTAAAAATAATTTATGAATATATTCTAAAGCAATCAATTTCATAAAATGTAATCTCTATGAAAGCAATTTAATTTCTCAGGCAAATTATTTGGACAGAATTTCATCTTAGACAAACCTTTTTTTTTTTGGAGTGGGGAGTCCATGATTGTATCTATTTTGAAACTATTGGGGAACTCTTTGTGAATTGGTATGTAATGCTGCCATCACAAGTTCAAGAGGCAGTCAAACATAACACATGTCCATTGAAGAGATTGAACCTTGTTTTGAGGAAAATAATATCAGTTCCTGTATTTTAACATTTTATTTTATCCCCATCAAGCATAAATATGGTATAATAACAACAAAAGATATTATCAAATGGCAATGATATCACCTATTATTTATGAAATGTGTAAAAAGTTTAAAAATGTTTAAAAAGTAGTACAATTGCTTAAGTAGTTACATAATAATTGGTAGAAGTGTATGACAAAGTGTCATAAGATAAAGGCACATTATTTGCAGGATGTAGAATGAGGACACTGCATGATGTAGAGCGTGCAAGTGTGATGTCCTCAAAAAGGTTTTTTAAGACTACTGATAAGAAAGATAAAAGACGGTATCCATATTTGAGTTTAACAGTACTGCTAGTATGAAAATGTGACTTATTTACATCCAACTCAATTTCCTGTCATTTTACTCCACAGTTACAGATAGTACTTTTGCCAACACAAGGCACGGGCGGTTTGTGCCCTTTGGCACGGCTGGCGATTGCTATAGCGAGGCCCAATGTCCACAGGGTCGCTTCCAAATCAACCTGGCAGGTACAGGCCTCACGGTGGCGCCAGACACTACCTGGACAGAGGAGGGCTCGTCAGTTACAATTAGAATAAATAAAGCACAGGTATGAAAATTTACAATCAATGTCCTTGTGTAATCGTTTGAAGAGACACAGCTTTGATGTAGATGTCAGAATTCTCAAATATTATAAAAACAAGTTTGCTGGTTCAGTTGAAGTTTATAAAGATCTATTCCATATTTGAATGATCATCTTTCATTGGGTAAAGCTTGATTAGGTAACTAAAACCCTGTTTTCTTCATAACCAACCCTGCTATGGCATATAAAATCAGTCATATTTTGTAAAAACTAGATTGATTTTAAATAAATATTTGAGTGAAAACAAGTAAAAAAAATGGTAATATATTACAGATTTGGGGGATATTTTTGGGTTAGTAAAACAACAATCAAAGGGCTGTTTGCCTGTAAATTTATTTGATTTTTGCTTATAGAAATAAAAGAATAAAAGTACTATACAGTGGCTGAACTGAAGTTAACAAATTTTGATCAAGCCCCAATTCAATCCAACATTTATTATCCGTCACCCCCCGTTATGACGGCGCCCAAGATAAATTAACCAACAGAGTGAAATATTATGTGACAATATGTTGTGCTTTCCCCTCTACAGAATCATGAGAGAATAGCAGGGCCATTGTGGCGGAGACTGCGGCAAATGTTTACCAGACAGAAGGAAAGGGGGTTTAAAGCTAAAGTTCTTAACATGACACTCAGGTAATGGACTATACTGTGTTAGTGTAGTAGGACATGACCATATCATGTTTTACAATTCTACAGTTTCATCAGGGAGATGTTCCAGGTTGTGATCAAATACACTATATGACATCACAGATTTAATCAACCTTCCATGCTTTTGGCACAGATTTTAAAAGGAACTGCTGCCAGGTTGGGTTCCTTTAAATAACATACCAATAAAATGATACCATTGCTATTTGATAAAAAAGAATGTGCTTATGCCAAGGTGGAAGGTGGATTAAGTCCATGATGTCATATTAAAAGTGGATTTCAAGTATATTTTACTGGTTTTACCTAAAAATAGTACAAAACCAAACTTCAGAATTGTTTTAAAAGAATTGGAAAATGACTGGATGAGATGCATATTTTAGCATGTCCCACTGATGTTTATATCACCTGAATTGTTTTAAAGGTGGTGTTGCAATCGTCTTTGGGACCTCCCTGATTTACCCGGATACCAGATGAAAGGCCTTATTATTTAAAAAAAATGCCATATTTTTCTCATTGTTGTCCTGAAATTTTGATGCTCTCAAAATCCATTTCAGTCCCAAGATAAACAAAAACGCCATTTTATGGTTAACCATCAATATTAGCACAGTATGACTATAAGACTTTGCCATATGCATTATTGCTTCTTACCATAAACCAGCAAGTGATTCCCCCGGTACTGATGGGCGTAGTGCAAGCACCAGGCTCTCATTCAAGTAGAGAACACACTGAACATTAAATCGGAATCAAGCACCTTTAATTGTATTTCTACAAACATGTTGAAATGCCTTGAAGTATTAGATGAAAACAGCTTAACAGAACCCTTCAGGGTGGACAACATTCAGGATCATAAAACCTCTTGTTCGAGTCATTATTATATAGTTACATAAAAGTTAAGAGTAATAATATTTTCATTCTTCTTTTTATCTACAGGGAATTAATCCAAACCAACTTCGAACGAGGGATCAACAAGATAGCCTGTATATTTTACAGTTTTATTTTGAGCGTAAAAAATAGGAAAGTAAAAAAAAGAGCAAAAAAAAAGTTTTATATTTTTAAACCAACCTGGTGCTTTCCAGTTATTACAAGTGGGCCGGTCAGTGTGTTCTAGAAAAAAAGACAAATATTTTAATATTATGCTGATTGGGGTAAAGACATTCTGAAAATGGGTTCATATTTTGTAAAATCTATTAAAAAGGTATGGTGGCTTTGACATTTTCTTTTGGATTTGGCATTTCTCCCAACCATTGAGAAAAATTTTAGCAGCAAAATAAACTCAGTTTACAGTACATCATCATGATACTGGAAATTTGTTCAGGAAAACTGTACTAGGTAAAGTAGATAAACCATTTAAAAAAAATTAATTTATGGTACTTGCATGTACTTTGTAAAATATCTTATTTATTATCCATGCTTGTATTATTATTTTTTAATAGAGAGACGAAAAAATGTAATTTGTTTTTAATAGAGTAAAAACAAGGTGTACAACTTTAAGCATGTAAGATGTTTTAAGGGTACTTTAGCCCCTGGTATACTTTCAGTCACAGCGAGCAATTTCTGCTCATGAGCATGCATGCGTAACACTTGATTATGGGACAAAGTCTGGTGCTGCGTATGCCAATTGCTCACTACCACTGGAAGCTTATCATGGGCTTCATGAGAGAGGCTGTATAGATGAAGGGCTGACTTATTAGTTTCAATGTAAACAAGTCTTGAACATCAGTATTTTGTAGGTGAGAATTATATGTAAACATGCTTATTAACCAATATTCAATGAGTTACTTTTGGCCACAAAATATGGTAATGGAGCGTATTGGGCTGTTCCAATTTCAATCCATGCTACCCCTGAGGAAAGACTTGACTTAATCTGCCACAAAGAGAGCATGTATTTCAAATGGAAGTTGTAGCTAATATGCCCTTGTGTTTGGAATCTACTCCCACTTGAATATACTTCATCAGAATATCATTCCTCAGTTGGTGTGGAATTCAAATGTAGTTACCCATTGGGCTCTTACATTTGAAATTCATACTCCCCCTGCAGAAAAATTTACCTAAATCTTCCACAGAGGGATGAAGATTTTCAAAAGAACAGCCAATCACCATGTGAGCAATAATCCAGTGGCATGCATCCTTTTGCTGTGGTCCGGGGACCTTTGTCAGTGATTTTAGGTGAACTCTAAGAACTGCTGTTCAAATTTTGTTTGTCGTTGAAGCTAATAATTACACCCAAGAATGATCTCTCACAATAACACAGTACTTATAGGGTGATTATTATACTTGTCCAAGCCCCCCCCCCCATTCATCTGCAACAAATTATGTGAATTTAAAGACACTATCAGTGATTCACTCAAAAGAGTCAAAATATTTTGAATTTTGCAAAATTAGCTTAAAAGTGAAGATAAGTCTGTAGAATCTTGGCATGTGTTATTTTTTGTAACTGAAATATTGACAGAAAAGGAAGAAAACAGCAGTATTCAAAGATATGAATCCCCATTCAGTTACCTGTTGTAGTAAGTGTCCGTACGGACAGTATTGACTAAAATGTCCAATTCTATCGTTATTAGGTTGCTTTCAGTCTTGGCACTTGTAGGGTATGTTACCATTGCTATACTTGTTACAGACATGCAAAAATCTGATTTTTGATGATTTTTTGATGTTGCAAATCACTGATAGTGCCTTTAAAGACCATGCACCCCCTCCATTTCATATCTAATAGGTTAAAGAGTTGTATGTTTTTTTGTATTTAGAGGCAGTTTATCGCAGGGTACCCTTATTTGTTATTTTTTCATTCCAATATAAGTATTACAAGATGTTAGTGAGTGATTCCCCCGTGATTCCAAATGGCATGTTTGTATTTCCCCCAAACTACCAAATGCACTATGACATTTAGGTAACAAGCAGAGGGTGCATTGAGTCCATTCCCCAATCCACCAATTTTGGGAAATTTCACCTCAATAAGGTCATATAATCGCACAAAAATCCTATTGACTCATAAAAACCATGACTTTTACACTCCTTTACACACCTAAGTACCAAATCTTTGTGAGTTAAAATGAGTATAAAAGTCATGGTTTTTGTGTCACCTGCCTTGAGGCAGGAAGACGCATAGGGATCACTTTATCCACTGTTGTTGTCTGTTGTTGTTGTTGTTGTCTGTTGTTGTTGTTGTTGATATCTGTTGATAACATTTGCCTGTAATATCCACACACTTCGATGGATCTAAACCAAACTTGGGTCACTTGTGCAACTTGGCATCCCCATTTGTCGATGAGGTCAAAGGTTACATACCAAGGTCAAAGGTCATGTGAGGTCAAATTGTAAAATAGGCTGAAAATGTAAAATTGACCTCATTTGAAAAGTTCAATTGGAACCAAACTTGGTTTATGGAGCTTACATGCAAACCCTCATTTGTTTATGAGGTTAAATGGTTTGTTTATGAGATCAAATGTCACATATCAAGGTCAAACTCATGTGAGGCCTATCGTTCACAAACCGCGATGGCAAGCGACACAAGCGGTCCAAGGGCCGATGTATTTTTTATGTGTTAAGAATAGGGTTTTGTGACTTATTGAGGTGAAATTTTCCCAAACTGGGTGCATTGTGGGATTGACTAACACACCCTCTGAGTAATGACTAATTTAGCACCAGAATTTAACAAACCTGATTATCAGGTGATGTATTATTCCTATAAGTTGCATTCCAATTTAATATGATTAGTGTGCCAAAAACATTTCATTATCCCATTCACAGTGATCAATGTTGGTATAATATTGGGACTATATGTGATGTGATCTGGGAAAACCCGCCACATGTCACGCAGGACAGTTTTGAAAAAAATAAAGAAAATACCTTAAAATCTGTTATGTTGTACTTTATTTTTTGTCAGATTGTATAAGGCATAACTTTTGATATGTGTATCATAGAAGAAAGAAGTAAAAAGTTATGGAAACTTTATATTTCAAACTTTGCAATGATATTCAAAACTCAAAATATAAATTTTCCACCATGTGGCAGGTTTTCCCAGATCGCATCACATATTGGGAGTATATAAGGTAACTACAGGTTGGTGTATGGTATTTATTTTCAATAAAAACCCTTTCAATTAAACTGGTGAAAGTATTGTCTTAGCTGTCTGTATCAGTGGATGTGCTACTCTTTCTAAACAGTTGGAAGCACTTCTTAATTAAAAGATGAATAGTCTAGCGATCTTTATTAAATTGTGACAAAGGTCAACAGAGTCATTGCATAAGGGATATATATGCAAAAAGTGTAAATGAATGTATTTTATAAAAATATAAACAAATTGTGTTTATAATGTTTTTATTTACTGAACATTGTAGTAAATGTTTTAGACCATAGTAGAGTGTAGTTAGAGCTATGCGATCTCTATTTTTACCATGTATAAAGAAACTCATGTACATGGCAATTTTTTTATAAAACTCTTTTGACTTGTCTTGTTCTTTAGATGTAAAAAATCATGTGAAACAATTAGATGTATAAATTTATTCTGTGACTCTTTTGTAAAAATGTTTGCTATAGTCAGTTAACTACAGGGTAGTACATGACCTTTGACCTTTCATGCAAGGAACTGAATTTCTTATTACAGTAGTCTTGGGGTGATAAAATGTCAGTACCTCATGCTCAAGAAAAAACAATTGTTAAGGGCACATAAAGCATAGGTCGAGGAAATTCACGAGCTAAAGGAGTCATTTGTTAAGCAGAATCAAATTAAGGTTTCAGTTTTATGTGTTTTTTAGAACATTCCCTGTGGCTTAAAAAGCCACAGTGGATATTGCGACAGCAGATTACCTCTGTATGTGTGTGCGTGTGTTTGCATGTGTGTGTGCTGTGTTCCTTTTGGTTAACTGGTTAGGTTTTACTTAAAGGTGAACTTCTACAAGATCCCAATGTCCCAATTTAGACGAAACTTTGTATGGTGGTAGTGGTGCATGCAGGCAATACCCACGTACTGTGTTATCATTATTTGTGCATATTAATGCACTCATTTGCATATTTGCTCTGATTAGCTCATTACTAAAAAGGTGAACTCCTGCCAGATCTCAATGTCCAAAAATTTGGTGTATGGGTAGTGGTGCATGTGAGTCCCATGCAATGTGTGATCACTATTTGCACATATTAATGAACTCATTTGCATATTTGCTCCCTGCTAGGGAGATCTTGCAAGTTTTTTAAACTTGCAGTATTTTTCTAGGCTCATTTGTTAGAAATTCTCAATAGAAAATATGGGTAAAAGAATTTTAGTGTTGCTCAAAACAATGAAGTACAAAATATTAAAATTTGCCTATATCTGAAAATCAATATTAGTTACAAACAACTCATTTTGTTTGAGCACATTACATATGTCTTATATAGTCTAGATCATTAGGTCAGTAAACAATTTGAAAACATCGTGCCAAATTTTCTGGGGAAATTGCTATATGATCATGGATACTTCCTTTGTACTCTATAGTATTGTCTTAAGGTTAACATGCTGTGGGGCTATAATAATCCCATGGCTGCAAGGTGGGTTGTCACATTTATTATTAACATAAATACATGGCAAAAGGGTCATGTTCCAACTTGTATTAAATGAATTATAGTGACATCAATCATGGTACTGTATGATGTATAATACAATTGTATTCATTAATCATTTTGGAAGTATTTTTTACTATTTGAGAGTCAATGTTACAATTATTCCCCTTATCCCCTTACCCAAGCTGGTAAAGGTGTATAATTATCACATGCTAGAATTGTAGTCGTCAAAACATACCAGTGTTTGCGCTGTGGGTGCTATGCCCGTATGTCCTTTACTCGCTGTTGTGGTGCTGATTGATGGGCATATGGACAAGGTATCGAACAAAGAGGGCATTTTAAATAGGGAAAAAATGTGGAGATTTTAAATCTCCGGGTTATGTGTTATGAGAGCATGTATTGTAAATTGTAAAATAATGTAATTGTAAAAAAACTATTATATGAGTAAGAAAAGAGGTATTTTTTTGCACAAGGATAGCTATGAATTATGTACAGGAGGTGTGTAAGAGTGATAAGTGAAGTCACTGAACATTTTTAAGCAAAGGAATTTTGTGAAAAAAATGACTTTGCCGTATTCAGAGTATTCAGAGTATTATTCAAACAAACTGTCATTCCATTATCTGCTAACTGACCAAATTCTGCTTGATATCACATGGCTGATGGAAGTGGAAATTGAATATTTCACCCAATGCCAATCGTAAGTGCAACGAGAGATTTCAAATACAGTGTCCCTAAAAATTGAAAAATCTGATTTTTGCACTGGTGTAAAGCTTCTATCAAAAATATCCCCATCTGTGAGGATTAAGCTGAGAACTGGTTATTTGTACAAAAATTGTGAAATTTATATTTTCGTATATGGAGTTCGAAATACCAAAATTAGCATATGTTTTCTATTGAAATATAAGCATAAACAAATCACCTTTTGTTTTCATCTATTGAGCATCTAATCTATATGAAATCACACATATCACAGAAAATATGGATGGCTTGAAATCTCTCGTTGCACCTTAATCTGAGCAAAGAGTCTGTATACCTCATATGGCCAGAAATTATGAAGTGATGACAGGCATGGCTTTTGTACCATGTTAAACATCAAAGTCACAGTGTAATTGTAAACACATAGGCTGGTATTCTGAAAGGGAGTCTAACTTTAGACCAGGGTTTAAACCAGGGTTAGTCCTACATGAGTGGACCTTTTTTCCTTTCAACATGCTCTTAAAGTGTGCTGTAACGGGTAAGAAAATTCCTCGCGGATGGACTTTTCTTGCCCATCCATGAGGAATTTCTCACCTGTTACATTTAACTTTAATATTATTTTGAAAGGAAAAAGGGTCCACCCTTGTATGGACTAACCCTGGTTTAAACCCAGGTCTAAAGTTAGACTCCCTTTCAGAATACCAGCCATTAAGTCTACTTGCATGACACCACTGATCTCTATACAATGGATTGGCTACAAACAGTATTGTATATTAGATGAATGGAGCAACGGGCGGGCATCTTGGTCTACCGAACTCAATACCATTCCAGAGACACCTGTTTAACCGAAGTTGTCCCCGGGTGCACGTTTTAGAGACATGCCATCCCATATGCGCAAAATACAATGAGCTCACTGAATTGGCTGATTCTGTCGTCTGTTATGTCGCTTATCCACATTTCAATGGGAACAATTTTGTATATATAAATGACCGGCTCTAAACCCCCTGCTTGGGCTTGTTTTGGATGACCAACATGGGGACCTCAGTGCTTCAATTCGAAGCCAGTTTCCAAATCCATGGTATAGAGTCGTGCTGACACACATACAAAAATATCGGCATGAAATCAATGACAGTACTTCATATCTTGGCTGGACAAAGTATGGTCATATATGTAATTGGTTGATTTTTAGTTTGGGCAGGTCCTTCAAACTATACTCAGCCAATCATGGCACAAAAGATTGATCAGAGTAGATGTATTGTCATTTAAATGTGGCTCCTAGGCCACCAACTCTAATTGTCCTTGTATGGTCCTTCTAGTTAGGGAGCTGGATTCTGGTTGAAATTCAAGTATGGAATTATGTTGACCAAAATTTGAATTGAAAATTTATTACAGCTTAGCCCAAGTGAATTTGCCAAATTGGGGAAATTATTTTCTTTACATGTGACATGTCTAGTAAAATGACATGTTTTTTTTGTTCACAGATGTGTTAGAATTTAAACATTTGGGTCAGAATATGCTTATGCTATCAATTTTTATCCATTGTTCAGCAATTGTTCAAACAGATTTCAGCATCATTTCTGAAATGTGGCCATATTGCGGCAGTGGGATTACACTGCAGAATGGGACTATACTTGGATAATTGCATATATTTCAAACACTGTCATTTCTCAATGTATTCATTATTGTTTTTTGACTTTAGCTTTAAAGTGCTATGTTTAAACTAAGTTTCATTATCAAAAATGAATCATATTTTCAGCTATTGTTTAAGTCATGGTATTCCTATACACATATGCTGCATTGAAATAGTCTTGAGTCCATTATGGGACACTTGTCATAAATATGAACCTACCTTCCTACCATGTTTTCTGCACAACTATTGTTATCATTATGATGTTCATATGGTGCTTGTTTATTTTTAAGTTTTACTTCTTTCCCATATGCAGCCTGTCTAAAAAATGGTACAATTCAAAAATGCTGTTCTTTTATCATGATATTCTGAAAGAACTTTGATGGAGCACATACAATTTTAAAGTGACACCAAGCTTTTACATGCTTTTTGTTCCATCCCATTTGCGGCAATATAGAGATAGCAGTTTTTTTGTATGTGTTTCAATGGCCCAAACATCAATTACGCAAAACACAACTGTATTCTAGAAGGATTTCGAATTCAGGAAGCGATTACACTTCATTGAAAAAATCAGAAAGTAAAAAAAAAGAGTTGCATAGTACAATAAGTTATTTGAAGAAGTGACTGTTGAAATCTGAAATATCAATGGGGCATACGAAATCAACACTGTTCATTTGCCTCAACTTGTTACAAGAGGGTCTTCATAAGTATTACAATATGTAACAAGGGGGAAGTTATTGGGCAATTTCAGGTAAGTTTGGAAGAAGCTGTACTGCATATCATCATACCATCAACATTGTCTTCACAAACAAAATAAAGTGTGTAACATTATGTAATGCTAAGATGATAATCAAAACCAAACTTCAATCAAGTGCAACATGTTTAAATGAGTTGTGCATTACCCCAGTGCAGAGCCGTATGCAGGATTTATTTGGGGGGGGAGGTGCGGGACTTTAAAAAAATGGACCCTTTTTGATAAAAGTGGACCTAACCCCTATAAAATGGTCTTTTTTCCATCACCAAAAAAGTGGACTTTCTTGTCAAAATGTCAATAAATTAGCAAAAAGTGGACCTTTTGCCCCTTTTGTGGAATTTGTGGGGTGCCCCTCGCCCCCCCCCCCACACACACACGGGTATGCCCCAGCGTGACACAACAGTGAATTACACCCATTTAACTGCAACAAGTCTATCTCAAGATTGCCAAAGTATATGAGATGAAATAAAAAGCATTAGAATGCCTGATCCTTATTCTTTGAACTGTTATTGGTCTTAAGTAATTTAATTAGCGATTTCATTTTTTTAAAGCAATTTCCTGATTGTACCATATTTTTTTGAGACAGACTGTATTTGTGAAAACAAACTGTATATACATCTCTAGTAGGTCAAGAGTATCAGAATGGTGTTGAGTTAGAAATTATTAATACACTCATATATATTGCAGCCAATAAAATAAGAGGTAGGAAAAATATGTGGAGTGCGTTCATAGTGTATATTTGCACTCCGCATTCTGTGCGCAGTGTTTTTGTGAGTGGGAGCATCGTGCAAGATTAATTCATTTTCCATAGAGGTGAGGCATCTATATTTTTCATAATTCACTGTATTTTTAGTGACAATTATTCTATATTAATTGGGAAATTGTGTGGTGTTATGTCATGTATTCATTAGGTTAAGCACTTCCTATTGCTTGTTGCTCAAGAAATTAGACAAATCAATGTACTGGCACTGAATGTTGATGCATCAAATGTACATGCTCCTGGGGGGGCACTCAACTTTTTTTAGGTAGGGATGTGAACTTGGAGGCTTGTGAATTTTTTTTTTATCTCTGAAAGTAGGGGCTGGGGAACTGAAACTTTGAGAAATTTGCAGACTTGGGAGCTGAAATTTGGCTAAAATTCAGCTTCTGAGGCAAAATTTTTCTGTTAAGGGGACCTTAAGAACTGAATTATACTTCAACTGGGGGTCTTGGGATTTGCTTGAGACGCGAAATGGGGGTCTTAAGGGCCGCACATAACCCCCCTTTAACCTATAAGTAGTCAATCAATTAGAATCCCAAACAAATGACAAGGTGTCTCTAAAAAAAATTACATTCACACAATTTGACTCCTGTTTTTTCGAAAAAGTCTACACAAATGTAGCATTTTTTTCTGAGATACCCTGTACATGTTCAGTGTGAAGAAAATGGAAGCCGAATGTCAACTATACTCGATTCGCGTTGATACGTTCGTCCCCCTGGAGTTTCCGACCTATTCCAGTAAGTCGGAGAGGGGCTCTACCGGGAAAATGAAAGAATTCAAATGCACATGCCACACTGGATTATCTTGGACGACACTCCGGTCATTAACTCACTCACCTGCCACTGAATAGAATTTCATTTATGTATGGAAACGCACTATAGTGTATTTCAGGCCTTAACATTGCTCACAATAACATGATTGTCCCTGCGCTTCATTGAATTTTTCACCTCCGCAAGAATGGTACGGGGTCACATATCAGATGAATCGAGTATAATTGATTCTATTGTAGGTGTCACCAGTACAAAATCGTAAATATGAGAAAGTTTCAGGGCAGGGTTGAGCTCATACCTGATATGAATACTCCTCTGTAGTCCATGTAAAACACTTATCACAGCTGTTTGAAAGTCTTATTTATTATGACAAATCCAGAATAAAACAAAAATTGTCGCCTGCGACACACTTTTGACAACTGATTTGGAATATTTAGTCCACTAGCTTTACGAAATTTCATTGCGGACAAATTTGATTTTTCTTAAAAATCTAGTTTTCCACGTCTTTCTATGGAGAATGGATATATAGAGGGTGCTATAACATTCAAATCATGACCTTTGTAGGCCTATATGGCAAGATTCCCGCAATGGATATGTTTGATTTTTGCAGAGATGATAGCTCTTGCGTGTCCCTACTTATATCAGTTGTCAAAATTGTGTCGCCACTGCTTAAAATTCTAAAAATAAAAGAAACAATTTGTATGGGGTCAAACAGCTGTGTTTAATTCTCCCTGCACAGAATAAAGTTTTTCTGTTTTCCAGGATGGACAACAGCGAGAATTGTTCAACAACCCGGTGGTCTTGCCTTCCTTTTAAGTTAATGGGAGTGGGGAACTTAAAGTGACGGAGAGATTTTTTAGGATACACTACAGAAAGAACGGCGTATTCGACTTATTCACTTTCAGGTTTGATCTAAGTAGATTGAGGTAAGCATTCCATAATGTAAAAAATTGGGGGCTGCTTCTTCCTGGAAATCTCCTCAAGTCAATTCTGCTGCTTTCCAATGGGCTTTAGACCCATGTTAAAAACTCTTGAGGACTGTTAATGACGGAGTTCCAAGTTTCTTTGGAAATGAGTGAAAATAACTGCATTTTGGCGATTTGTGGTACATTTCTTTGAGTGGTCTTAAAACCTTTCAATAATGAGTAGAAAATAATCTTTCCCTTGACGCCTCTAGGATGCTAAGTAGATTCAATAATGTAACACGCACCACATTTACAGTGTAAGGATTCAGTGATCAACTTTATTTCTCTTTGCAAAACATCTAGTAACAAAGTTTCGTCAATTTTAAACAAAAATGAGGTATTTGCATATCACTTGTAATTTTTATTTTAAATGCTATAGTCATAACATTTGTGTGTACATACATAAGGTTTGTTAATTTGAGTTCAGTGTCACTTGCACTATGGAATCTTCATACATTTAGTTTGTAAAGCACTTAGGACAATTGTTAAGACAGAGAAACATTTTTCCTAATTGATGAAAAAGAGCAGGTGCTACATAAATTTGTTGCACTTTTTGAATATAATCTGAATTATACACAATTCTTAAACAGCTGTGAAAATGTAAGCAATTTCATTGGCTGATGCCTGGGTTCAATTAGACAATTGAACCCAGGTAGTACGCGCTGCATATTGACATTGTTTGGATGTTGAAGCGCTCTCGTCATGCCTCGTTTTGCTACATTCACGCGCGCGCGCGCGCGCCTGCTAACGTTGCGTATGTTCGTCGCGTTCAACGGGTTGTTCGATTTTGTCACTGGGTGGTGGCAGTCCTTTCTTGTTGTATTTAAGCCATAAGGATCGCAAAATTGGGTTAAAGCTGTTTAAGAATGAGAATAGGGGTCTGATTTTGGGAACCGGTACTCTCTTCACGACGAATTGAAACCAACGACAACATTATTTTTCCGTGGAAGAACTCGGCCTCTGGCCTCGTCCTTCCACTTAAAATAATGTCGTCTTGGTTTCAATTTGTCGTAAAGAGAGTACTGGGTCCCCAAATCATACCATTATTCTCTAAATTTAAATGTACACGTTCCTACCCAGAAACCTAGTTAAAAGAATTGCAGAACTACTAGAAATGTCTGAAAGTCAACAAATAATCATGCAGAAGTGACTACTATTCACAGTATTAAAGCTAACATAGCCGTTACATATAACTTCAAAATGCCAACAACAGTACAAAAACAATGCACTGATCCAATAAGCCGTAAGCAATTTCTGTAAACAACTTATGTATGTAACCAAATAGTAAAACTTTCATGTAGTGAATGTTCCCAATCTTCCATATTATAAGATCATTATAAAGGAAATAATCCACAGTATTTTCATGAATGGAGCTCACTTACCAAATTCACACAAAAATTGATCAGGAAAATGAAGTTTGGCAGTACTTCTAATATTGATACCCATTTTTACATTAACTAAAAAAGATGCTCAGTTGGAGATGGAATTGGGTATCAATTATTGACCAAAATCGAGAAAACGAGATGGGCTTTATTTCAGGTTAACACATTTCAGGAAAATACCAAGCATCTCCCCCCTTGCATTTCCATTGCAGGGAAATACCGAAAAAGTGTAGTTACTAGAGAAATGGGGATGTAAAGCTGCGATTTTATTGCCTTCTAATAGAGGCCAGGAATTGTCCATGTAGATAGTAGCATAACTTGTTGAAATGGATAATGGGTGTAAGGCTCGCACTACCAGGGGCATTTGGTGCAGAGGACTGAAAAAAATAGGTCTTTGGGTAAGAGACCACCAAATTTCCCCAAATTGGGGTCTTTAGGTGAGATTTTTGCAAACTTTTCTAAAAAATAGAGGTCTTTGGGTGACAGTGGTAAAATATGGGCAAAAGGTGTCTTAACAGCCTTACACATCACTTCCAAGATGGGAGTGGCACCCCGTGGTGTTAGGCCACTACAGGAGACCCAAAATCAAACAATTAACAGTGTGTGAACAGAAGGAGAGTTGCAGCAGAGTATTTAATTTTTGCATAAAATTTGCCTCTGAAACTGATGTTCATGGTTAAGAGGGCTTTTGCCAAAATGTAAAAAAAAACCTGATTTAATCACTTTGGTCTATAAGGGGTTCAGTAGAGTAGGTTCTCTTTTATTTCAAGTCATGGAATAGGGAAATATTCTGTTAGAATGGTAATTATGGAATGGGCTACATTTGTTCTATTTTTCCCTCTTTAGTTACAAAATATTGGTATCAACAATATGTGATACCATTGTCGTATGGTGCTCTCATAATATTGTTGTTATCTTTCTGAATCTATATACACACTTCATCTCTCAAACTTCCTAGAGGAGTCCACAGCTATGAACATAAACATGGAATATTTTGGTCTTTAATTACATTTGTTGCATAGATTGCAAAGTTACCGTAATACCACAATGACATCACACCCAACGCAAGTACGCATGCACATGAATATTTAAATTATAAGGTGAAGTACGACAAATATCCTGCATGAAATGCAGACGATACCAACAGAATAAAAGGTTTGCAAAGGCCCAGTGTCGTAATAGTTGGAATTTTTTTATTATAAAGTTGCCGTGTACTGCCATCTTGAATTTAAGGTGTACGGATGTAGCGTACTTGCACCATGTGTTATTTCATCAAGGCATATTTACAATGTATTCTGGAAAACGTAAGTCTTCAATTCTGCAAGATCTCACGCCATTTAGTAAACATTGAAAATCTTTTAGACCTTACTCGTAATTTGCCCTATCCTGCTGTTGATGGGGCAAACCAATGTGAGCTCCATAACCTCCTTGCTGTCATAAATAAAAAAATAATGAAAGCTAGGTAGTGTTGCCCATCACAAATAAGGTCTATATAATACATCAAGTTACATATAGATAGAAAAATAACACTTGTCAATATATACAAAACATTAAGTACATTGGCAGTAATTTTTAGCATTTTGTACATATTTACATTATTTTACACTTGTCTAAAAATGATTTTGACTCTTTTTGTGTATTTTAACATATGTACATGCTAGTAATGTACTTGTAACTAACTTCTTGGGACCATTATCTCTCCCTTGTATAAAATGTTTCTCCAATGTACATTTTTAATGAGAACTGTGTCCATACTATATTTGTCACATGTATTTTAAGTCTCTTTCACAGACACTTGACTCACGGTGGTGCATACCTCAACCTGGAGGCTAAATTGAGCATGAGTTTGTGAAAGGAAGGGTTATGTATATGCTTGGTGTAAGCTGGTCAACTTGTATTTATATATTTATTGCAAAACTACTGCCAAGTATGACATTGAGTGTGTTATTTCTCTTTTAAGAATGTAATTCAACAGTAACATTTTTGTTGTATGTGGTAATACTGATACAAACCACAAGTCACACCCATATTGAATAATAAACGTGATGAAAATGTATCCAACCGCTATGTGTTAGTATTATTATTCCCCAACATTTCTTGAGGATAGTCAACTATACACCTTAATCATAATTGATATCTTGGGGGCCACTTGTATTCAAAGGTGGGTATGATGCATGAATAAGAAAACGCATAAAAAGGGTCTCTTTTTCCAACAGGCAATGTACACACGTACATTGAGTAGGGTGTCAAAAACAGCAAAATATGGAGAAAAGGGTATGTTTTTTTCGTAACCCCGAAATTGTGATGTATGCGAGATCAAAATCATCAAAAATATTGTAATTTGGAAGTAAAGCAACATGAGCAAAACCCGACAATAAGGGTATATTATCAACACAATGCATTTCTGACTTGTTTAGGGTAGCAAAAACAGACAAAAATGCTTGCGTAGGGTATGTTTTTTTGGTGGAAATACTTGTTTAGGGTGCATTTCGGAAGTCCATGTTCATGCATCATATGCCCCTTTGAAGCAAACCTGGTAAGAAATTATGCTTTTTTTTTAATAACAAACACGAGACAAATTTCTATTTGCCTATCTCTGTGCAGTGACATCTGCGCGAGATTTGATGGTCGCACCAGTAAACTGCATGCGCTGGCTTAAAACTGAGGCGTTTGTACATGCGTGCATAAAGGCGGCATATCTTGACGCATGCGTAAAAGCTGCGTCAAGGCCTGCACGGAGGCTTCGATGGCACTTAACACTAGTTTTGCCCATCAACAGCAGTAAGGGCCAATTATGAAGGAGGTCTATATCCTTCTAAAGTGTGGAGGAAAGAATTCCATATGTACCCCCTTTAAAATTCTACAGCAAACAAATTATATTTATTTGTGGCCTACAGTAACCATAAGGCAAAAAAAAAATAATTTGTTACATGTAAAACTTTCAAGGTGGTACACTTGCCAAAGGGGGATTATGATAGTGGTGACATTGCAGTGTCAGCTAATAACTTGCTGAAATATGCACTCAAAATGACCATAGTGTAACCCCTTAAGTTGTATCATACCTGGAGAAAGACTTCGTTTTCTTCCAAACAAATACTACTTATCACAGCCATGGCAAAAAAAAATGTTTCTTCTCATCTTACCATTGATGTTGCTATTTTATTCTGTATTATGGAGCTATATCAGGATGTTGCCAAAAGCCCAACTTTCATTCAAAGAAAGGTGGCACGTCCATTGTAATAATGAATGGAGCAGCTCTGCTATTATACCAGCGACGATGTTCGTTTTTCATACTTCGGTCTCCAGCCGGCAATAAATTTCTCAATCTTCATAGCGTAGAACTGGGAAATCTCAAATTCTTGTATCAATATTTCTTTATCCAAAGAACAGAGGAGTTCACCGTCAATTTGATTTGCTTGAAATTGTTTCTGCACATCGGTACTGATTTTGAGTGTCTTCAGAACATCAACCACTTGGTCTACAGAAAGTCTCCTTAATTGTTTTTGATTTTCAGGCAGAGAGGGCTTGCATTCGTAAGGGTTCTCCTGTGTTAACAACAAAAAAAGAAACAAGCTTTAGTTTGATGGACTAGACTCGTACTAAAATATTATAACAGAATGCAATTTTCAATATATATAAGGGGTGTATGTTTCAGTGGGTTAAAGCATGTCCTGTCATATCTTGGTCCACATTGGTCTTGTATAAAAAAAAATATGCACCTTTTGTAAAAGAATACCAAGAAATGTACAACATTTTGATGAATTTCAGAGTTTAAAAGAACAGAATTAAAACTATGAAATTCCACTATGTTTGGTTTCATATATGTTGTATTTTCAAGGCTTGTGTCATGTTTTCAAGAGAAAGCCATCCTGACTTTGAAATTGTTTATTCAAATCTAAATTTTACACCTGGAAATATGAAATTCTAAATATGTTAAATTGACACAGATTTTCAGAGGATACCATTTGTTTTCTAAATTTGCCCTTGATTGGTTGTAGAAAACCTACCAAGAAAGTTTGGGAGGTTTATTGGACAAACAAGTAGAAATGAGAACAACAACAACAACTGAGTTTTGAACTTGCCTGTTGTACTAATCAGCCCAATGATTGGATTTTCTGCAGTACACGACATAAAATGCCAAATCATCTTTCACAAAACCAGCATGATTTAACACACTGAGAAGCATTCTAAATATACAAAAACTTGGCTTTCAAACAAATATTGGGGATGCATTTGTCTTTATCAGACTCGAATGAAGCAAAATAGATAGCAATACAGACGGCAAACCACAGACCGATTTTGGTGCTTTGATTTGGGTTGGTCATGGACATTACCATAATCCATTTATGACCTTGTCCTCTTCTGTTATTCATTTAAGAATAATAAAAACAACAGTGGAGTTGATTCTTTAGCTCCAAAAGTTTTGAAATAAGATAATATTGCTTGATAACATAAAAAAGTCAAGATTATCCATCAAGATTTCAAATTTATGTGTTAAACCTTGGCCCCACTGCCTGGTCCTTGTCTCTTTAAGGACCAATACTACCACATTTCTTTAAAAAATGTGGAAGTGTTGTTTGAACTATTTTTTGTCCACTTAGTGTAGATTCAGACGAGCTGTCTTGTCTATGTCTCTTGTCCTTGTATGATTTTTATCAGTAATTAAAGGTGCAATGAGATATTTCAAGTCATCCATATTTTCTGTGATATGTAGTGATTTCATATAGATTAGACATACAATAGATTCCCTACTTTCCATTCGGCTATAGAAATAACTTAAAATGAAAACAAAAGGTGATTTGTATATGCTTAAATGTCAATAGAAGACATACTAAGTAGGATGAATTTCCTATTTGCTCCTGTAGGAAATTAGAAATTTCACAATTTGTGTACCAAAGAAACAGTTCTCAGCTTAAAGTGACATGAGGATATTTTTTTCAGGATACAAATTTCTCTCAAATTTCACTGGATCGGTTGTAGACCACCTACCGAGAACATTTCGAAGGTTTGTTGGACAAACAAGTACAAAAGAAAAATGAAAACCTTGTTTTGAACTTGCCCGTTACCGTATATGTCCTCATAGAAAACCGTGCTTTGAATTTCTGTCGTGCACGACAGAAAATACTAAATCATCTTATTACACTAAGATGGCGTACTTGGCTTATTCACTTTAGGATGTGAATCAATACATTGGTAAGCATCCAATTATGGTCAAAAAACTGGGGTTCGACAAAAACTGGGGGCGCTTCTTTCTGGAAATGTCCTCATGTCTCTTAATCGTTTCAGATGGGGATATTTTTGATACAAAGCTTTACACCAGTGCAAAAAGCAGATTTCACATTTTTAGGGACACCTGTGATTTAAAATCTCTCGTTGCACTTTTAAGAAACCTTGAAGACACCAAGTCTGCATGCTCCTAATTATACATCTTGAAAATATGAACCTTTATCTTATGACAGTTGGCATTCATTTCTACCAATTATTATGCAACTACTTATGCAATAGAATTTCAAATTTTACTTAGACAATTTCTCCAGATTATGCTCCAGGACCATATGATCTGGAGCATAATTCCAGGCCAAAAATCTAATAGAACCATACATAATGCATT
The DNA here is from genome assembly GCA_023653785.1 of Ophioderma brevispina. Taxonomy (NCBI): domain Eukaryota; kingdom Metazoa; phylum Echinodermata; class Ophiuroidea; order Amphilepidida; family Ophiodermatidae; genus Ophioderma; species Ophioderma brevispina. Next base: position 50,966 of record JAMKCH010020657.1, on the reverse strand, counting down.
AGCAAAAGTATAGAATGCCTTGGATTAAAACAAAAAACAATCATATTTTTCTTCTAAAGGAATTAAATATTTCTCTTCTTACCACTGATGGTTCATGGCAAATGTCTGGGAGTGGTGGAAGATGTTCTCTCCTGGGTGTAACCATCTGACCCTGTGCCTCAGCTTCATCAAGAGCATCACTCAGGGATAACTGTGTGTCTTTAAAAGCTGGCGGTGTTTTCGGACATGTTGGCAACATTGTTGGCTGCCATGTTTCTTTACTATTTTTCTGGCGGCTACCCTTCATTTGCGTCATAGCGGTATCATTTTCAGCATCGAAGGAATGTCTTGGAAGGGGTTCGGGTTTGGTATCTGGAGACGGGATATGCATCCATTCTACACCACGAACGGAATTCTTAAAGACTGTGCCGAGTTTTCTTTTTGGTCCAATTTCGGCATACTTTGGGTCATCAACTTCCATGTTATTAGAATTCCGCTTGACAAGCATTTGCTGAGGATTATCAGATGGATCAGTTAGGGAAGTGTCCAAGGCAAGTGCTCGCACCTCAAATGATGACGCATAAAAAGGAATTTCACCCGTTGCGCTGTCTCGAAACCTTGATTTTGGAAGTTCTGGGACAGGCACGTAACTTAATTTCCTTTCCTTTGGTAGAGTGGCAGTATTAACATACGGAGAGGTGATAATTCTGTTTCTTCTTGAAAGAGTGTCTCGCTCGCTTCCTTGCTCACCCTCTGATGAAGTGGCTTCAGCCTCGGATGAAGTCTGTTTAGGTGACGGCAAAAGAAACAAAGAATTAAAAAACTCTTTAAGGGGGTTGTAAAATACAATGAGTAAAACGTATATTTTTTAATAGTGGTCAATGTCAGTCTTGATCATTTAAGAGCACAAATTTTTAGATAGGAAATGATCCAAGAAATAAAAAAGGGGTAAGAGTTTGATTTGTTTGAAGTTTTAAATAAATTATTAATGACCATGACATTTACCATGACACCATTTCTGATGTCACACATAACATTGTATTTTCAAAAAAGAACATTTTGTTGATTTCCATCACCGTGAGACAGCTATCCAGAAACTGTTTTCTTATCTTTGAAAAGTTTAATCAGAAACTGGTAATCATTGCAAAATGCAAATGGTACACCCACAGGTGGAGTGGAGTACCCATCTCTCTTTCTTTGGCATTTGGGCCAGACTCCCTCATATAATGTTGCTGTGGGGGTTTGCCACTCCTCCCACACAGCGAGTCTGTTTTGTATTCCCAGCATATGCTGGTACCCATTTATACTCATGAGTGGAGAGAAGCAAGCGAGGTGCCTTGCCCAAGTGCACAACACATTGGCGACAGCATTACATAATCAAAATAAACAACAATCTCTAGATGTATTTGACTTAAAATTATCAAAATCAATCTAAAATTGTCTGTGTTGATCATAACTCCAAAAATGGAAAATGTCACAGTCTTTGACAACTTTCTTTAAAGGTGCATTTCGTGATTCCAGCCCCTTCTGTTTTATTTATTTTTCACTAGATATCCTTGAGACAAGCTTATTCACAACTTTTTAGCTGTCAGATCCCGACTTTGCGGTTTTTGTGTTATGAGCAAACGCTCGTTTCCCACGGTCCCATAGGCCACTGTACTATAATTTGTCCGTTTACAGACAGAAAATACAAAAAATGTGCGAATTACTTAAAGACACGGCCAAATTTGCACGTAAGATTTGGCACACATGGATTACTAATGTTAACGGTTCAGATGATATGAAAATCTCAACTTTTTTGAGATAGGTCGGGGGGACGAGGCTGTGGATCACGAAATGCCCCTTTAAAGGAGTCAAATTTACAAAAATTTACTCATTTTGAATTCCTTGCATCATTTTTTTTCAAATATACATATTTTACATGTCAAGATGAAGATTGACAAACTTATGTCACAAATATCTCAACCCATTACAACATATGCAGGCCCTTTCTTGAAATTGTTTACACATATTTTAAAAGGAATGAGTCCGTGCAGCAATGGGACTGCGTTGTAGCATTGGAGAGTGTTAAAAAAATAGTTAGGAATTGGTATTATGGGATTAGTTCCAAATTTCAAATACATAACAACCACTTTGCTGTAAATATCACCTATGGTACTAAAGGTGTATAATGCAATTACCAGTCATGACTGCACCACAATGTGGGTGCCTCAAAATCTCTTGTTACACCTTTAATAAAGCGAGCAAAAATGTGACCTGTGATGTCATTTGCAGTCATGCAAACAAAGAATTGTCAGTCAAGCTGCAGTCAATACACAAATACAGCTTGATTAGACATGGTCTGTTGAATAAGATATGTTGGTTGGTTGTGCTATGCTGACTGGAGACTGGAGAGATGTTTCATATAAAAGTCCCAAGGATGCAAATGAAGTATTGCCATTGACTCCATCAAGTGCTACTACACAACATCATATAGTGCATGATGGAAGCAATTGTAATACCTCATTGCATCCTTGGGACTTCTATATGAAACATCTACCCATTTTTTTTGGGGGGGGTGGGCCACGTTGTCTACTAAATAGTGGTTTTATTATAAAATAATTCTGTTTACCTATAGAAGGCATTGATTTGGACTTAATCATTTCAGTCACCGAGAGGGCTATATAAAAGCCATGCAAAAATATAAATTCTGAAAGATCTTTAGGGTGCACTATTTTCCAAATATTAAATCCTAAACATAATTAGCATTTAAAACACTATACTTTTCATTAGACTTACATTGCTAATGGTACCGTCGTTGATACTGCCTTGACCAGAATCGCTATTGGATTCGACTACTTCATCATTGCCTCCGTCATTAGAACTGTCATTGTCGTCACTGGTAACACGTGTGTGTGGTGTGTGGTGTTTTTGCTGCCTTTCTCTATCTGCAATAAAAATCAAAATCCCATCAACATTTAGATTTTGGTATTGGAAGAAAGTCCATATTTTCCCCTCATTACCCTAGTGAAATTTAAGGTCTGTTAAATGCCCAGGGAAATGTTTCCTTTTGCTGTTACGAACAAAAATGTGGTCAACCATAAGCTCACACATTGTGCTACACTGTATGGGCCAATTCGGTACACATTTTATGCTTCTACTGTCCAAGCAGTTGGACAGATATTTGTAATAAGATGTTTTGGGTTTCAGGACTATGCATATGAAAAATTGGACCATGTTGGTCACACTTACATTAATGCATAAATATTGTTTCTTGAACTACAAAAATTGCAACTGAAACATTTTGCTTTATCATATTTATAATTCTCACAGAAGTGATAAATATCAAAAGTTTCGACAAAATACAGGAAACCAGTACGAAATGGGGGTGGTTTTGTAAACAAGGAGGGCCACCATCAAATGCGGTCTTATTGTTTTTTGAAACCTATATAGCCACTTACTGCTTTTCCTCGGTCATGAGGATTTAAAAAAAGGTATAGTTTGCTCTTTCAGGATTATAGGCTCGTAGCATTTCAAGGTTATCCTGTGGTAATTCATTCAGGGAGCTCTAATTTTTATTAAACTAGTCCAATTGTTTTTCTGGTCATATCCTATAACAGAAAATGTATGTTTGCTCTATATTTGATGTTTCACTGTTTAATTAGATGTTAAGGATTAATGACCACATGGCATATATAGACCATTCTTACATTTTGACCCCTTATTATGTAACCAAAATTGCAAGTGTTATATTTTCTGATCCTTTGATCTTAGAATTTGAGACCATTTTGAAAGAATCTGAGTATTTTGAAATGTTTAACCTTTGACCTTGAACCGTGCCCTCTAGCTATCAAACTACATTCCACATAATACTCTTTTTGAATTCATATAGAATGTTGCCAAAATATCAGTATTTCCCTTGTACAACCTCTCCCCTGCAAAAATATATGTTCCCTTTTCTTTATACAAAGACTTTTGATGCATCTCTCTCATCACTTTTAACCAATACCACCAAAATTGTTTTTGTTGCAAATATTTTAAGGTCGTTTTATTTACATTTCTTGCACTATATTGATGAAACTGGGAAATTGTAACTGACAGATTATCTGCATTTATTTTAGAATATGACTGCAAGTTTATACAATAATTGTGAAAGTCTGGTTGTTTAAGCATGCGCATCGTTGTGTGCACACTATTATAACATGTCACATAGACACATGCCATTATACCAAGCACATCACATATTCACTCTCAGCAACAATCGCACACACAACCACTTCTGCATGTTGTCAAATGGTTAAAAAAAATATTTTTTCCAATTAGGATGAATTTGAGATAAACAGAATATTGAGATAGCTACCTCTGGAACTTCCACCCGGCCTTTCAATGGGGGGCACTGGAGGCGGGTCTCTGAATAGCAATCCCCATGGTTTGCACAAGATCAGTTTCTCATTGACTTTACATATCGTGTTATCCGTATAAAGGTCTCCGACACATTGGTTCTTCCTTAGGATTCTGTGTATTGTGTCATTTTCATTAGTACTTGCAGACGTGGCCGTGACCCAATCAGGAAGGTAGAAGTCCACATCAGCGTCCATATGAACAAGAATACCGGTATGTCCATTGATTTCCGAGCCAATCACATACTTCTCTTGGTTTTCTCGCACCAGCATGAAAGTCCCTTCTCCTTCTCGATGGGCTGCCGGTAATTTGGTCAAGAGCACTTCACTGTGTTTTTCTGGTTTGACCAAAGACACTTTCTGCGGCAGAGGAAACCTCCTGACTATTTCATCAAAGGTGTATATTGTTTTATCTTCAAGTAACTGAAATTTTCCTTCAAAGTCGGGATGTAGTACTGAATTCACGGTGTGCCTTCCGTAAGCTGTAATAAAATGCACCCCAAAAGATTATTATCTTCAGCTAACATTGTTTTTCGTTGGTTCGAAACACTCGTATACTTTAGTAGATATCAACTTGATAAACCATCTGAAGCAGATTGCAACCTTCTTCAACTGATACGTTAGTGTTTATGTTAAAATCTCAGCAGTTTCCACGATCTATATAATTGTAAAAAAGTGCATTAGTAAGATATATATTTGTCACGAGGACAAAAGTTGCGGTTATCGTGCGGAGGTGGAAAGGGACATAATGTTTCTACTATCGTCACATATATACTGGCAATGACGAAATATACTTTCGAGGCAAACTTGTGCTTGCATTATTTACTCTAAATACCAGTCAAATAACACACAGTATGAAGAAAACACGAGTGTTTAATTGTAGGGGAAAGAGAAACGCCGGTTAATCTAGTCAACACTATAAAATTATGTTCTCTTTGTGAAAGGTATGATGAGATTTCGGAAGTAGACCGGCCGCAATTGCTTTGTATGTAATGTATAATAATTTAACAATCGTTGAACCATAGGCATACAGATCTACGTACATTATGCGCACATGTGAAAAAAGGATTTTAAAATAGATGGCCTATGCGACTAAATTTGAAATTGTGTTTGTGTAATAACTTGGTAATAAAAACTTGATTTGTACCATTTGGCGATTATCAAAATAACAATGAGTGTACAAGTAACCTATGGGTTGGGTGTCAAAATACACATAATCATCGTTAATATTTATAACATAAAGAATATGTTTTAAAATATAGGGCTATGGGAAGGGTGTGAAATTTGAAAATTATCAAGCAAATAGAATTAAATTCATTTAGATTATTATTACATTAATTGATTTACTGATTTAAAATTTCAGGTCGATTCTTTGGATTTTGGCCCGAAATCAGGCTCAAGGAGCATATATTTTCCATCGTCTCATAGGGGAGATCTTCATTATTATGTGTGCGCTCAGCCTGTGTGCGCTTTATTCCGTTAATGTTATATTGAAGTATTCCAAAAGAACGACTTCTTGCCGGCTCGGATTGCGTGCGTGTGTCTGTGGGGCGCCGTCGTGTGATCTAAAGGTTTAAAAGGGGGGTGGGTTCGAATCCCACTCCAGGAACAAATTATAGATTATCGAGTTTTATTGTATTTTAGTGTTGGAATGGAATCATAAAAAACATCCGAGAGTTGTGGATTGAGTAGAAAAAAGTGAATAGCTGCCTTATGAGATAATAAGACTTTCATGGTCCTGGAGCATATTTCGGGCCCACAATCTCCACGTGCCGTTCAGGTCTACACACCTTAAGTACAACGTCATTTAGCACTAACAAAACATATGTGATGCACTCGATTTTTTTAAAACGTCGCTGAGATTCTCGCGCGAGAATTATACTCTTTGTGTGTTCAGTTGATGTCTTCAATAAATTTCAGTTCATAGCAATCTTAACGTAACTTCAACTGATGGTAGTACTTATGCTATCTTCAGCAGATACTAAATTTACTATCGTCAGCAGATATAAACAACCTTGCTATCTTTAATAAATTGTAAATATCTTCGGTATATATATATATATATATTTATTAGTCTTTCCCTGGAGATGGTCAGCACACAATATAGTGTTGAAAAGCATGCGCTTGGCCGGATTCGAACCGGCGAACTTCGTATTACATGCACGACGTTCTTACCAACCAAGCTATCAAGCCATGGTTGGTAGAGGAGCGATAGATACCATCTATAGGTGTTAGATTCGAAACGTGTCCTTCGCTTTCCTAACGGATAGCATCATAACGGTATAGTTTTATATACGATTTTATATTTGTTTTAAAATTCAACTACTTAGTTCTCCAGGTATAGACAAGGATGTATGATGTATATTTATTAATCTTTCCCTGGAGATGGCCAGCGCACGATGTTGTAGCCTTCGGTATAGTTAGCCACATATACCTTCGGATGATGGCAATCTTACACTGTAAAAACATTGATTAGAAATTAAACACCTTTCTAAACACCTTTTTTTGTATTAAGTTTTCAAATTTTGAAAAACCTGTTTTAATATCTAAGCACCATATATCTAAACATGTTTTTAAAATCTAAATATGTTCAGACATTTGATGGTAATGTTTAAATGTAGGCATTCGATGTCATTTTTTTTAAAGATTTGACATAATACCTATAAACACTAATTTGCACCACGTTTCTTAACACTGCCTTTATTATACAGTGTACTATGTACTTTGCTAGATTAACAGGGCAAACTCTCTGACGATCCCTGAAAGATAACAATTCTTATTTCTTCAAAATAGGAAAATTTTACCTTCATTGTAATTAAATTATGGCTAGCAATAATCCTCAGTAGACAGCAAACTTATTATCATCAACAGATAGCAAACTTATTATAAGCTGATAGCTAACTGATATCAGTGTATATAGCAAACTTTCTTAATATCTTCGGTAGATAGCAAACTCATATCAGCAGGCATATCTTCAGTAGATAGCAATTTGTAGAAATTATATAACTTTGCACCTTTTAATTGATAAGATGTCAATCTTTGAATGCTGTTCGCTAGACAACAATCCTGATGGAGAGTGGGGGATTTCCGGGGGAGTTGGTTCGTGTAATCACCCCACCCATAACCCCACTACCACCTACTTTTCCACCGTGCCAAATATATAAGGACCTGTGGTTCCTGCCCTCGCCGTGAGGCACTCCGCTTAAAGGACAATGACACCCTAACCAAGTGTTGAAAAAAAAAAACATTTGTGCTACACTGCTCCTCAATCATGCCTGGAAACAACTTTGATGAGAACCTGTATTCCACAAGATACTTCTTTTCCCGTCTCTCAGGGCTCTTTTGTGCCAATACAAGAGGTCTATAGGCATTTGAGATCGCAACGAGATCGCTCTTTTGAAATCTTGTAAATCGGCAGCTTTTTGACCAAGAGCAACTTTTTTCTAACAAAACAATCTGTGTCTTTATACACATGATACCGGGTGTCTCCAAAAAAGGAAACCCTCAAAGTGCCCTCTATTTCACGAGGAGAAAAAAGTAAACCATACAAATTAATACACATCTGAAAAGGGCATTTCATTAGGTTTCCGACATCGAAAAGATCTTTCCAATAGGACACATATTGACCGAGTTATGGCCGATTGAAAATTTGTACCACTTTTTCATTTTATCCACGGTTTGTTACTCTTTCAGTAGTCCTTGGACAATACACATTCTCCAAGCTCATTCGTTTGTTCATGATTTCTTTTGTTTTTGCGACAAAGGTCAGTTCTGATATTGACTTGACAAGTTTAGTTTCAATTATTAGAAATTCCAATATCTTGCCTCATTCTTCTTTACTGCGCTGCTCTTCCCCCTACTTGGTGAAGTTGGCCGTCTGTAACACCGAATCAGGCTTGCGTTCTCTTTTCCATGTCCATAATCGACTTCTAATATTTCTTGTCCGTCGGATGCTTGCAAAGACAGCGGTTATTCTGTTGCGAAGATCCCCAGATTTGACTCCCGCTAGACTTCGCCCTAGAGGAAACATTAAGCAGGAACCACCAGCAAACTTGCCAGAACTTCGTAATAGAATAACCGCTGCCGTTGAAAGCATCCGACGGACAAGATTGGTTAGAAGTCAGTTATTGAAATGAAAAAGAGGCGCAAGCCTGCATCGTCGTCATGGTCTTAGAGGACAGCAAAGTGGGGGTGGCGGTGGCAGCTCAGCGCAGTAAAGAAGAATGAGGCATTTTTAGTCTTAGAATGTCTATATTGAACTAACCTTTTCAATTCGAACTGGCCTGTCGCAAAAACAAAAGAAACCCTACACGAAAGAATGTGCTTGGAGAAGGTTATTGTCTAAAGACAGCCTTAGGACAGTAACCATGGCAGTAACAAATCCGTGATAAAATGAAAGGCGGTACAAATTTCAACGGCCATAACTCGGTCTATGTGTCCTTTTGGAAAGATCTTTTCGGGGTCGGAGGAAACCTAATGAAATGTTATTTTCAGATGTGTATTAATTTGTGTGGTTACTCTTTTATCTTAGTGAAATTAGAGGGCGCTCGAGGGTTTCCTTTTTTTTTTTTGAGACACCCGGTACAAGACCACAGTAGGAAGTCTATCACGCATGTCGTGGTGGGTCGCTGGTAGTACCCAAGACCTCCAGCACGTCCCCGCGTAAAGTTGGACGGCAGGAGTTTGCGTTTGGCAGCTTCGAGTACCTTGATGTATCTAGGCATGGACATCAAACTATCTTGACGCCTTATTGCAGGTCCTTGTGTCATATCAAAGACAAATTTCAAGATAAAACAATATGGTAATATAGCTTTTTGAGAAAAAATCCATACTAATTGGCATGTGTTTTTTCTTGCAAATGGCATAGAGAGTCGTTAAGGTTACATTAACGAAAAAGGCATACCCCGTTCATGGGATTTATACTGATGGGAATTTGCTCTTAGTGATAAGCGTTTATAGTAAAAGATGGCCTTGATCATATTTATAAAAAATAAGCAGGTTTGTGATTTGAAAAACCTAGTTTTCAACCGAAAAACTAGGTTTTAAACCGAAAACCAGGTTTTGACTTATAAGACAGATATTTGACGGAAGAGGATGGCCATTGGGGCCTGTCACAGCGCCCTTACTATAAAACAAAAACTTATTGTCAAAACATCAATCAAAATTAGGGCCTACCCCTTTATCTAGCTAAGCTTTTAACACAGGACACAGTCGGCAACACTAAACAGAACATACTGCAAAGTGACGTGCTATGTTAGTTTAAAATGGAGGACAAAGCTTTAATTTTTATATAAACTTGAATTTATCCCTGATAGCAATCCAATTAGATTGATTTTCAGGCCTATAATAGATAGGCTTATCCCATCGAGTGGAAGATTTTCTGTAAAGGGCAGCCACTAAAATAAAAACTAGTCTTTTGTATCGTGTTCAATTCCTAGTGAAAATCACAGTTATGCAAGTTTTTGAAATTTGCTGGTGACTTCTATGTAAAAAATTTTGTGAAATTTTGAGTTCAAATTGTTTTTTGGGGTATTTTTTCAAATTTTGAAAAACCTGTTTTAATATCTAAGCACCATATATCTAAACATGTTTTAAAATCTAAATATGTTCAGACATTTGATGGTAATGTTTAAATGTAGGCATTCGATGTCATTTTTTTTAAAGATTTGACATAATACCTATAAACACTAATTTGCACCACGTTTCTTAACACTGCCTTTATTATACAGTGTACTATGTACTTTGCTAGATTAACAGGGCAAACTCTCTGACGATCCCTGAAAGATAACAATTCTTATTTCTTCAAAATAGGAAAATTTTACCTTCATTGTAATTAAATTATGGCTAGCAATAATCCTCAGTAGACAGCAAACTTATTATCATCAACAGATAGCAAACTTATTATAAGCTGATAGCTAACTGATATCAGTGTATATAGCAAACTTTCTTAATATCTTCGGTAGATAGCAAACTCATATCAGCAGGCATATCTTCAGTAGATAGCAATTTGTAGAAATTATATAACTTTGCACCTTTTAATTGATAAGATGTCAATCTTTGAATGCTGTTCGCTAGACAACAATCCTGATGGAGAGTGGGGGATTTCCGGGGGAGTTGGTTCGTGTAATCACCCCACCCATAACCCCACTACCACCTACTTTTCCACCGTGCCAAATATATAAGGACCTGTGGTTCCTGCCCTCGCCGTGAGGCACTCCGCTTAAAGGACAATGACACCCTAACCAAGTGTTGAAAAAAAAAAACATTTGTGCTACACTGCTCCTCAATCATGCCTGGAAACAACTTTGATGAGAACCTGTATTCCACAAGATACTTCTTTTCCCGTCTCTCAGGGCTCTTTTGTGCCAATACAAGAGGTCTATAGGCATTTGAGATCGCAACGAGATCGCTCTTTTGAAATCTTGTAAATCGGCAGCTTTTTGACCAAGAGCAAACTTTTTTCTAACAAAACAATCTGTGTCTTTATACACATGATACCGGGTGTCTCCAAAAAAGGAAACCCTCAAAGTGCCCTCTATTTCACGAGGAGAAAAAAGTAAACCATACAAATTAATACACATCTGAAAAGGGCATTTCATTAGGTTTCCGACATCGAAAAGATCTTTCCAATAGGACACATATTGACCGAGTTATGGCCGATTGAAAATTTGTACCACTTTTTCATTTTATCCACGGTTTGTTACTCTTTCAGTAGTCCTTGGACAATACACATTCTCCAAGCTCATTCGTTTGTTCATGATTTCTTTTGTTTTTGCGACAAAGGTCAGTTCTGATATTGACTTGACAAGTTTAGTTTCAATTATTAGAAATTCCAATATCTTGCCTCATTCTTCTTTACTGCGCTGCTCTTCCCCCTACTTGGTGAAGTTGGCCGTCTGTAACACCGAATCAGGCTTGCGTTCTCTTTTCCATGTCCATAATCGACTTCTAATATTTCTTGTCCGTCGGATGCTTGCAAAGACAGCGGTTATTCTGTTGCGAAGATCCCCAGATTTGACTCCCGCTAGACTTCGCCCTAGAGGAAACATTAAGCAGGAACCACCAGCAAACTTGCCAGAACTTCGCAATAGAATAACCGCTGCCTTTGAAAGCATCCGACGGACAAGAATGATTAGAAGTCAGTTATTGAAATGGAAAAGAGAGCGCAAGCCTGCATCCGTCGTCATGGTCTTAGAGGCAGCAAAGTGGGGGTGGGGTGGCAGATCAGCGCAGTAAAGAAGAATGAGGCATTTTTAGATCTTAGAATTTCTAATAATTGAAACTAACCTTTTCAATATCAGAACTGGCCTGTCGCAAAAACGAAAGAAATCATGAACGAAAGAATGTGCTTGGAGAAGGTGTATTGTCTAAAGACAGCTTAGACAGTAACCATGGACAGTAACAATCCGTGGATAAAATGAAAAAGTGGTACAAATTTTCAATCGGCCATAACTCGGTCAATATGTGTCCTTTTGGAAAGATCTTTTCGGTGTCGGAAACCTAATGAAATGTACTTTTCAGATGTGTATTAATTTGTGTGGTTTACTCTTTTCTCTTCGTGAAATAGAGGGCGCTTCGAGGGTTTCCTTTTTTTTTGAGACACCCGGTACAAGACTCACCGTAGGAAGTCTATCACGCCTGTCTTGGTGGCTCGCTTAGTAGTACCCAAGACCTCCAGCACGTCCCCCGCTTCAAGTTGGACGTCATGAGGTTTGCGTTTGGCAGCTTCGAGTACCTTGATGTATCTAGGCATGAACATCAAAATATCCTTGACGCTTATTGCAGGTCCATTGTGTAATATCTAAAGACAAATTCAAGATAAAAAATATGTTAAATATAGCTTTTTGAGAAAAAATCCATACTAATTGGCATGTTTTTTTTTTCTTGCAAATGCATAGAGAGTCAGTTAAGGTTACATTAACTGAGGCATACCCCGTTCATGGGATTTATACTGATGGGAATTTGCTCTTAGTGATAAGCGTTTATAGTAAAAGATGGTCTTAGATCAATATTTTTCTAAAAATAAGCAGGTTTTTGAATTTGAAAAACGATGTTTTCAACCGAAAAACTAGGTTTTTAAACCAGTAAACCAGGTTTTTGACTTATAATAGAAATATTTGACGGAAGAGGATGGCAATTGGGGCCTGTCACAGGCCATACTATAAAACAAAAACTTTATTTCAAAAATCAATTTCAAATTAGGCCTACCCCTTTATTCTTAGCTATAGCTTTTAACACAGGACACATTCTGCAACACATACATACATACTGCAAACGTACAGTGCTATGTTGGTTTAAAATGGAGGACAAATCTTTAAATTTTTAATCTAAACTTGAATTTATCCCTGATAGCAATCCAATTAGATTGATTTTTAATCTAAGAAATTTAGAGAGTAACGTTCTCTATTTTTGCGCTCTGATCAGCTTGGGCGAAAAAAAAAAAATATCTTCTTTGTGAAAGTCTATCGGAAGGAAGCTTAAAACAGCGAATTTTAAAACAAGCTAAAACACGTGCACACTTACTCTCTTAATTCCTTAGACTTATGAGACCGGAATTAGGGACAAAACCTTTTTTGGACTTAACAAATTTAAATCCGTGACAAGGCTTACTTAAATAAGTTCCTTTTGATTTGAAAATAACTTTAATGAGTTAAAACTTTTATAAATCTTTAAAGATTTTTCTTTGTAATCTAAGATTGTTTTTAAATCCCAAAAGGTTTTTCACTATTCCAGTCACCTTTATAGACTTACAGTAATCTAAGGAATTAAGAGAGTAAAAATACGGGAATAGTTTTTTTTCAATAAAAAAACTTGCAAGCGCAAAGTATCAGCCACGCGAAAACCTTCACTCTTGTGGTGGGAAATCCTGAAACCTCATTCCCAGCATGGGCAATCTGTCAGCAAAATATTACGATAGCACTCAAAAATTCTCGGCAACGATCCCTGACGGCACTCAGAATGCTCGCTAAAACTTAGTGAAATGTTAATGGTTTTATTTAACGCAACAATAATTGTCGTGGTAAAAACGTTGATCATAACTACCTGATAAATACTTCAGGTTGTGATAATACAATCACTTTGCCAAAAAAAGGTTTTTGGGCCATAGCGACCCTACCTACCAATTTGGCATGCACCAAGCGGAACCTATAGGTAATGTTTCAGGTGGGCAGTCCGACAAGCATACACCGGGGGTCTTGTGGGTATTTTGGTTTTCCACTTCCTTCTCCTTTTTCATTTTTGTTTTCTTGTCTTGTCCACTTTATTTAATTCTTTCACCATGCTTACGACCCCAGGGCTTGCAACCCCATCCGCTACTTAGTCACTTTAACACTCTTACTCTTATTTCAACATAGAGAGAGGGAGCGTTCAGTTTTTTGCACCCGTGGCACTTCTCCACTTTAAAAAAACGTTTTCCACAATTTGGGCACTCGCAGTGGTTATATTGGGGTCAAGTGACATTTTATGCGAATCAATGTGCCCTTATATCATCAGAAATATTCCAAATGTGAAATAGGGTATTTTATTTAGATTAATGCTATTAAATAATGTTTTACCTCCCGTAGTACTTTGGCCTTAAATTTCACTTGAGTATGAACTTTCTTCTACCAAAAGCTCACTTAATATTATGGTCCAGTTGAGGAAGAACCTGCAGACCTATATTCAGATAAAAAAATAAACTATACGCAAAACTCCGTGGATTTTTCTCGTAGAGGACACAATACTTTCTAATTTTTATCATTGTTTATTGTTCCATAAAACTTTTAAGGTACATAATTCCTGATGTTCAACCGAATAAGGGAGAGAAGGAATTTTAAAGAAGCAAAAATTGCTCCTGCGTCAAATATATTTTAATATATTTTTTGACTCATTTTCCGAAGGACATTTACGGAATTATCACCAAATGTTTTGTTATTGGCAAATCTTGTTTACATTGTCTTATTCTTTAAAGGTTGTATGATTTTTATAGTTATCTTATTCCTTCTGAATGATCAATAGTCATTTCTTATTCATCTTTGTAATTTTCTACACAAAAAGGCGAGATCCCGAATTAGACGAAGTTTTTGCAAAAATCCTTACATGTGTTTCTTCTACCAAGAGTCTTAACACTCCAAACTTTTATTTACTGCTGTAGTTGTGTTTTCAATCAATTCACTGTACCTTCTATATGGGCAAAAATATTTTTGGAGCATGCCATTTACCTGTAAAAACACCACTGAAAGATATTTTTTTCCACACCGGTAACCTTGATGTCAGACCCCTCTTTTGACACTCCATGGGTAATTTGGCAATGCCAAGAATCTCCATTCGGCGTTTAAATGTCTCCTGCCGGCTTATCACAGGAGCCTCCGTCCACCCAACGGAACTTATACATCCTAGCAGTAATTGCTCCACCAGACATCCGTCGTACGTAGCGATCATACAAGAGCGTAGCTGCCCAAGTATCTAATGTGAAAGCACTATATGTCTGGACCGATACCTGCTGCCAACCTCCTTAAATCCAGCGAGAGCTTCTAAGCAAAGTCAACCTCTTCAAACAGTCTCTAAGGAGCTCAAGAGAGTCGCCTTGTGTTAATAAAGACTTGCCATCAACCAATTAACTTCTATTGGCATTGAACCTGGTGAGCGCCCACCTGGAGCTGACTCCTCATGGGCTGAATTGCGATGCCTCAACAGATTGAGAACCAGAATTGGCCAATCTAGGTTTCCTTGCAGAAGTGGAGCTACCTGGAAGCAGATCAGGAAACTACAGTGGTTTGGAACAGCACACAGATAGGGAAAACAATCTTTGGTCTGCCCCACTGCTGGAGCAAAAAATGCACAAACAAGGACTTGCGGAATTCGTGAAGCAGCCAGACATTTACCCATCTCTGGGAGGGATCTTAATTTGAGAAACCAGTGTTTGGGACACGATAAGAAGAATGTTTCTAAGTCAGGTGCATTAGAACTTTGTCGTCATCTGCCATGCTCAATCTGCAATTCTCTTGTCATGCATTGCCGCCATGTTCTTGTATTGTGATAGCGTTTGGACACTCTTCCAAGATTAATATATTAAAGTTTTCCACAAAACTTATAGTGGCGGGGCATGTTGTTTTCTTATAAACGAACCTTTGTGCGGTCCCACCAAGGATGAAGACCCTAATTCTTGGAGGTTTTCTCCCACGTTTAATCCTCGAAAACGTTTGGATTTAAAACGCTAAAATTTAAAAAAAGCCTCCACTGCCGCAGGAATTTGCAAGGGTTGATTCGGGTCCCTATTAATTCTGGGTCCACTGCTTTAATTTAACAGCTTTGGGATGTGTTTTTCTAACAAGATTTTAAAATTATGAAGACATTTTCTTGCATTTTTATAGAGTTAAGCCATCATTCGACTAAATTTGACTGCCCTCTAAGAGTTATATCCTTTTACAAAAGCAGGGAACGGGGCATAGTCCCACCTTCCATGACCAAAAGGCTGCAACGTTTCTACAGAGGGTCACATTTTTCAATCTAAAATTAAATCTGCCACATGGCTGCCTGACATGGTATTTCACCATGGTTGAAGGTGAGATGAACAAATTTGAAGTGTGACCTTCGACCATGTGATCCCACTTAAAAGTCTAATATAAGTCCCAATTTAGATTTTTTCCTGCATTCAACTGACAACCAAAACAGCAACGCACTCACGGAAAAAAAGAAGACCTTCACCGCTCTTCCGCTCAAGGGTTCTTTTGGAAGGGTTTAACTGCGACTTAAAGAGCGTTTGTGTTTCTTAAATAACCCAGTATCTTTTATAAGAGCTGGTTATTGTGAGTTCTCTCGGTGGGATAGGGAGCTGTTATACCTTTTGAAGCTTTTTGAGGCAGGTCAAATCTTTAATTACCATTTGGTTCCCGAATTGGTTCTAGCATGGAGTTATTATATGGGAAACTTCTCAGTCTCAACGGACCGTGAGCTTCACATAATTATGTCCCAGGGGCGCGACAACATTATTTGGAATCATCCCACTCGCTACTAAAATTCTAGCTAAATATTATGACATGTTTGGGAATCGGGGATAACCCGGAGTAAATCCAGTTTTTTTTCATTAAATTATGTACATGCATTTTGCTCAAATGATGTTAAGATCTGGTAATTCCGATGGCATAGTTTAGGTCAGGTTGCCCACCCATGCCCTGGGTCCTGACCGAGTTGTGCCGATACACTTAATCTTTATAAAAGTTTGGAACTAAAAGTGAAAACTCAGTCAAACCATGTTATTAAAGTCCGTCCCAACTAGCTTTATAGTGTGATTCTCAACCCTGCCTAGTCTTGCGCCCAGGTCGTTCCAAGTTAGCTCTAGATCTCATGTGGACAGGCTATATTATCGTATAGTGGTTAACAAGCGTTTAACACTAAGTTGCTATCTTCATCTTTTGAAAATGTGCCCAAATAAACTAAAACACTGCCCCGAGGCCGGGCTCCAAAGTAGGCTCGGAGCAGATCTCTGGCCAGCTGTAGCTTAGCTGTCCCTATTTAATTGCATTTTGATAAAATACACTTTTATAGTAAGACTTACTTTAAATGGTCCCTGATAGTCCTTCGGTAAGCTGAGCTCGACAGCGGCAGGCCGATTCGGTAAATTTGACGGCCGCCGCCTGTTCCCCTCATACCCACTTGTTGCTGGTAACAACTCCACGTGAACTTTATTCACCTGCACAAATCGCAGCATACGGTAAATTTCACCGGCTAAAATGCGGCCAGCGTCAGCTGAACCATCGGCCGACGCACTTGTCTTGGCCGCTTTTGCCAGAAATGGTAACGGAAATTTTGCAACAAGTTCAAATAATGAGAAATGATGCGGAGACCAGGTTATGTTTTCCAATTTGATTTGCCTCTCCTCCTCAGCCATGTTGCTGAATGTAACGCTCTCGCTCTTCTGTATCGCGTCTATACTCAAGCCATGTCTCCTGATTTTGCCCTTCCGTCACTTTGGAACTTGTATAGTCTATTATGTCGCTTGGTTTCACAGTGGTTTCATTTCCACGCCAGAGTGATTTGTAACAAATGGAACTATTTTCATATATATGGCAAGTGTCATAACCTTATTCGGCAACCACATGCCTCGCATAGTTATATTACAATTAGTGTCATTTTAAGCAGACACAAATTTACGAAGAATGTATTTCATCTTGAGAAAAAACTTTTGCGGGGAATTTATGAACTTTCGCAATTGCAAGGAATTCGACCACGCGATAGGGGTCTACACACAGTGGTGAAATGTAATACTAAATACCCCGCGGGGAAAACTGGCTTTTAAAATTAAGACCTTTCAATGACTTTATGAGGAACGCTGATTTTTTAAAAACTTTTCCAATGGAAAATTTTTGTTCTTGCCGAGTTATCTAAAGTTGATACGAACAACTATTAAGGAAATAGTTCACCATATTTTTACAACAAAATATGTTCATGATTTATTTTTGCTTTATTAGAAGCATAATAGTACAATTGCATACGGCAAACCTATAATAAATCATAATAAAACTCATGTTTGATGTATATTGCTGCCGGCACCGTTTATCATTTTCCTCCTCAATAATAGTCCATAGGCCTTATATCTACTGGAATCTGGGATCAAATATATGATCTGAAATTAGTTTTTTGAATCATGATATTGCAATAGAAAACAGACTTGAAATGGAACGAACTAGCTAATATATCGAAATGTCCTTGTAATATGTTTAATTTATACAAACCGCCAAGTCAATTCCAGGTTTAAATTTGGACAGGCCTGTTCTAAGTGAAATTGAGTTTTGTCCAAAATTGAGTTACATGTATTCACATTTTCATAAAGTATAACTAGTAAATTCTAAAGGTTGTTCAATCAAACAAACTTCTAAAACGTATTTGCATTAGGTATGGGAAAAATAAATATAGTATGGGAAAAATAAATATATTATGGAAAGAAATTAGTATCATAGCATTTTTTTAAAACCCAGACCACGTTCCCGGGTCAATTTTGCCAATCTGATGCAAATATCTACCATCTAAGACCTCGACAGCATCTTAACTAGCCCAGGCATTCTAAAAACAAAAAATGATATTATCATGACCATGCAGTATACAGTACAAGCAACATTCGTGACATTCACGCACATAATAAAATCTTCTCAACATCCTTCACATGTAGGCCCTATAGAACGCTCGTTCTGTACGTAAAAGACGGTTTCTATTTATGACGACGTTATTGAGAACTATGTGAACATTTTTGTGATCCTAAACCCTTGTGGGCTGAAAACGATCCTGTGGTCATTGCCGAGATGCTGCTGCCTGAGGGACACTCTTCATGACTTTTCAGAAGTTGATGACCAGTTGGGTATCGGGATCAGCCACAAACCTCACCCAAGGTATCAACACACCCTCTTTGTATTGCCTACCATTTTTAGGGAAATTGGTGTCAAAAGTATCCCATCTTAAATGAGTTCGAGACCTTCCTCATGCAATGATATCGCACTCGTTCTGGCTGCTAAACTATTAGTTCGGGGTAAACGTGCAATGGTTTTAGATTGTTTTGTATACAACTGGAATTTTGTTTTAAAGGTGCAACGAGAGATTTAAAATAACAAGTGTCCCTAAAAATGTGAAAATTCTGATTGTTTGTCACGGGTGTAAAGCTTTTCTATCAAAAAGTATCTCCATCTGACGGAGTAATCTGATAAACTTTCTTTGATACAAAAATTGTGAAATTTTGAATTTTGTATAGGACCAAGAATACGAAACCAGCCTATGTTTTTTCTATTGAACTATAATGCATAAAACTCACCTTTTTTTTCATCTGAAGTTATTTCTGTAACCAAGTAAAAGGTATGGAAACTAATTGAGTTTCCTGACCTATATGAAATCACTAACATATAACAAAATATAGATTACTTGAAACTCTGTTGCACACACCTTTAAAATTAGAAATGGTCCCAGGAATCCAAATCAAATTGTTACCATTTTGTCAACTCTTCCGTTTGGTGGCCATCTTGGAATTTCAAAATGGCCACATTTAAACATATTTCGGATTTCGCTCACTATCTGGACCGCTAACCTACATTGGAAATCTACAAAATTGGTGGCAAAACTTTGTTTCGTGTGTTTGTTTTTGCCAAGACACAAAGTAAACATTCAGAATCGCATATTGATCCTTCAGAGGCTTCTCGACTTTCAAATGACCACCATTACTATTATGACTTCGCCACTATACTGGAAACGTGATAATTGCCATGAGTAGAACAGTTTTCCTAGGTACAGAACCCTTTTGGACGATTTTAAAGGGAATAGTGCAAATGAAAGCATGTCAAATCACGTTGGACCCTCCCACTGTGGTGGTAAGCTTTCAATGTCGTAATGAGAACGGTGGCAGCCCATAGGCAGTTTGCTTTAACCCTTGGAAGATCATTTGCAAGGAGTGCCATACCTCTTGTGGATGTGGTAACAATGCCAATCCCAATCAATCCTTATGATACGCGCAATTCGGGTTTCTTTCTAGTTCCCGTTGTGGCTTAAGATTTCCTTCGAGTGCCTTTCTATTTTGTTGATGTTTGTCTGAGTTCTTTTCTTTTCTGTGCTTTGTCCTTTCACGTTTGCCTCTGTTCTAGTTAAAACTTACTATTTGTAACAATTTTTCCTTTGATTTGATTCATTTGGTAATAAATGGCTATTTAGAAATTGCTGAGAACACACACGAATGGTTTAACATGGCCTCTGGTTTGAATAAAGTTTGTCCCCACCATAATCGCATACGCTTCAGTGGTGAAGTATGGCTATTAATGGCTGAGGACCACTCATCTTCAAGCAATGCCCAATGTCTAACGCTTTAACTTGAACAGTGAATATAAGCAGCCTTTTTACCATCAATATGCTACCTGAAATTAAACATTAAAATGGTGAACTGTTGCACACTTTTTTGAAAGTTATGTCACCAAGTCCAAGTTGACTTTTCAATACCTCTTTCGCTACATACTATATTAACACATACAGGTAAAACAGGCCCAACAAATAATGCCTTTCACTGAATTGATTGTATCCGGGACAGGGACCCAAATGGGATGGGGTAATGGGATTGATATATGAGTAATTAGGCCTTATAATACGGTACATAGGTTTAAACGAAGACTGACAAACGAAATAAAATGTTTAATATATTTTGTTGAATATCGGATTTTGGTTCTGGCGCCACTGTAGAATCTAAAATTGTGTGGCAATAATCCATGTTGGTTTGAACATGCATTTGACTTTCACGTTGTTATAGCCCCAAGAATTTGCAATGATTTATTTCACTTTGAGTAGGAATTAAGTCTAAATTAGCTCATAAACTATTGTAAATTTGTCTAAGTAATACAAATGGATATACCTTGGTTTGTGTGCATAGCGGTGGTGCAAAACAATAGAATAAAACAGAAACCGCAACCGAAGAGCTTCTAGAACCTTAGTGGATTTCATTAGAAGGCAAGGGAAAAATTCGGGGGGGGGGGGGTAGGACAACGGATCTGCTGTCTCGTTTGGGGCTTGTTTTTTCAAAATGGCCACCCTTTAATACACATTTTCGCTCAATATCTGGACCTCTAAGACATGGCATCTAAAAAAATGGGCAATACCTTTGTTCTGTTTGCCAAAGACACAACGTAAACATTCAGAAATCGCAGATTGATTCCTTCAGGAGGCTAATCTTGACTTCAAAATGACACCATTACATATTATGACTTCGCCCAATATACTGAAGAACGGATAAATTGCCATGAGTAAACGTTTCTTAGGTACACGAAACCCTTTTGGACGAGTTTAAAGGGATTAGTGCAATGAAAGCATGTCAATTCACTTGGACCACTCCCACTGTTGTTTGTAAGCTGTTCATGTCCGGTAATGAAGAACGGTTTGGCAGCCCTAGCAGTGTGCACCTTGGAAAGATCATTTGCAGGAGGCAGACCTCTGTTGGATGGGGTACAGATGCCAGCCCAAATCAATCCTTATGAACGGCAATTAGGTATTCTTCTATTCCTGGGTTTGCTTAGATTTCCGTCGAGTGCCTTTCCTTATTTTGTTGATGTTTGGCTGAGTTCTTTCTGTGCTTTGTCTTTCACGTTGCCTCTGTTCTATTTAAACTTACTATTTGTACAATTTCATTTATTGATTCATTTGGTAAAGTAACGGCTACTAGAAATTGCTGAGACACAAAACGAATGGTTTAACATGGCCTCTGGTTTGAATGAAAGTTGTCACCATAATCGAATACGCTTCAGTGGTGAAGTATGGCTATTAATGGCTGAGGACGCACTCATCTTCAAGCAATTGCCCAATGTCTAACGCTTTAACTTGAATCAGTGATATAATGCAGCCTTTTTTGATAGCAATCAATGTGCCTACCTGAAGTAAAACCTTAAAATGGTGAATCTGTTCACACTTGTTTGAAAGTTATTTCACCAAGTCCCAATGACTTTTCACTACCTTTTTGCTCTACAATACTTTATATTAAACATATTCAGGTAAAACAGGCCCCCTAAATAACCTTCACTCAATTGATTGTATCTCGGGACCAGGGACCCCAAATGGGATGGGGTTAATGGGAATGATATAGGAGTAATAGGCCTTTATACGGTAATGAGGTTAACGAAGACTGACACAAAGGGAGGGGGGGGGGGGGGGGGGGGGGGGTTTTTAATGATTTTGTTTTGAATATTGCGTGATTTTGTTTCTTGCCACGAGCTATGATACGTAGATGCGACAATTGGTGGCAATATCCATGTTGGTTTGAACATGCAGTTGAACTTTCACTTTGTTATGCCCCAAGAATTTGCAATGGATTTATTTCACGTTTGATAGGCTTAATTCATAAAATTACAGAAAAATATTGTAAATAAGTCTAATAATAACCATATGGGGACCTGGTTTGTGTGCATAGCGGGTGTGTGCAAAACAATAGAATAAAACAGAAAACCGAGATCGTCTAGAACCTTATTGATTTTCATTAAAGCAAGGGAAAATTCGGGGGGGGGGGTGGACACGATCTGCTCGATTTGGGCATTGGGGGTTCCAAACGGTAATTTGGGGAAACTGCTACTGCATTTACTATGGCAGTCTCGGTCCAGTGACATTAAAAAAATCATCTCTTAACCTTGTTCAAAAGAATCTTACGATAAATTAAGACAAAATTTATTGACTTCAAAATCCGTCGGGGTTAGTGGATTAACCCCGCTGCAAAATAGGTAATCCAGTAACGTCATTTAGATTTAAATATTCGTGACCAGGCCTAGTTCTTTAGTCAAGTCTGTGTGTAACCGTTCTGATATGCGTAAGAGCGCCCTCCCACCGTTACGTCTTGAAACAGAATAGCACCCGGAATTGATGCCGTTTGAATTTGCTGTTGCTGTTAGGTTGGCATGTCCCTACCCCCCTGGGAAAATTCTGGATGAAGGATAGATGGCGCCCTGCTGCATTGAACTGTTGTGCTCATAGGTGGATGGACAGGAACTGTAAGGCGCCGCCCTACTGTAAGTCTACAGGCAGATATGCGTGGTGCAGGAGGGTGATGGACTTATGATGTAAATGGACTATATTTAGCACATGACTCATATAGAGAGGACCGATCCTTCTAGTCTTGTTTTTGAGCGGAATAGATAAAGCTCTGTGATAGAAGATGAGTCATAGTTATCACACATCATTACGCCAAGAGAGTTTAATACCATTCGTGGCTCAAGTTATACATATTTTCTCAAGTTGACAGTACAGTAATCCAGTCCTAGTACAATCTTCCATAGTGGGATCTTGTCATAGTAGTCTCAGCTCCAGCAGTTTTGTCCGACTGTTTAGCCGTCTTCGGTTTCCATATTTTGTGGCCTCTGAGTTATCCCAAGGATAAACAAGCTAGCAGCACTTTTGGACTTTATATTTAGTCGACCTCCGATCTTCGGGAGTCATTAGGGGAGCTGGTTTTCTTCAGTTACGGACAAGTCGTCCGTGACACGTCCCACTACTGGGAAATTGAAGTGTTGGTCGCTGGAATATTCGCCAGTACTCTTTGCAAGTTCTGCATCTTATTAGTAATCTCGCTGCAGGGCCCGCATCGCGGCACACACCAGGTAGTAAGTTTAGAGTGTCTTACTTAACAACTTTATTATAGATTAATCTTTGATTATTGATGATACCTAATTGTATGTTGAAATTGAGATTGATTTAGACACACATTGAAATAATACTTTTGTTTTAAAATTTGTAATCACGTTCACAGTGTCATTGTCTAGTTCTTCAGGAGTTTGAATCCGTAGTTGTAAGAGGTGGTTTTGGCCTTGGTTCAAGGTGACCGACACTTTGCATAGCAAAATCAGTCAATGGGATGACTGAAAATAAGTCCAACTTTAACATTGATAAAACCGATTTCTCAGGCACGTCATCTAGCTATAACATCGGACTGCTTCCTGATATTTCCATCAAAATTTGGAAGAGTACCATCGCGCGATCTCCAACGATAACTTGGGATTTGTGTCCTGGTTGTGTTCGATGAATCGATTGACATGGCGAAGCCAAGTTAAGTCTAATTTTCATTGTACCTTCCACCAACGTAACATTTACAGATTCCGCCGATTCATCACGTCTGAGAGCTGCCAACTATCCCCAGATCATTAATTCTTTCCCGCCTTGAATAGAAATCTCCCTCATTTACGTATCACTGCAAAAGACATGAAGAGCCTTCAAACATTTCAGAACCGCGCTGCCAGGATCGTTTTTAGTCTGATTAGGAGACATCATCTGCTCCACTGAAGGAACTCCATTGGCTACCGCTTGATTAACTGTTCGCCTGAATCATGCGTTGTCTTTAATTAGTGCTCCCAACATTCAAGAGCATCTATGGACTCCTTCCAAGCTACCTACACAGCTTCTTGTTATTCCCCGCACCAAACGGACTTACGGCCACATCGGCTTTGCGACCGCAGCCCCTCGTGTCTGGAACTCTTTGCCTACACATTCGCAAATCTACTAGCTCTTCTAGTTCCATTGCTACATTCAAGAGAGCCGAAACCATACCTGTTGTCCGTCATATAATCTTTCTCTGCTCCGGTTGGTTTGCATGTTTTTTATTTTAACTTGTTTTTTAACGATGTTCCCGTCTTGTATATTTTTTCTACAGTTTTTACTTATGTAACGTAAGCTAGTTTTAAGCAGTATAAGTTGTAGTTTGTTTTATAGCGCTTTTGGCCTTTTTGATTAGGCACGATAGAATGCTTTATATTATTTATTTATATTTATTTGTGAGGCCAATAATACGATTAGCAGAAAAAACGCCAGATTGTTTTCCTTGAGGTGGCCACCTTAAATTTAGAAATGGTGCCATTTTTAATCCTCATGACTTCTGAGCATCATAGAAACCAAATGGTGACAATACCAATTTGTGATGCCATAAAAAGTCAACAGATGACCCTCTAGCAATCAATACTAAACCATCTTGGAATTCAAACTAATGGACATGTTTGCAATATTATTTTTGCCAGAATTACAGGAATCCAACACTAAATTACTCCCCATAGACTTGTGTACAAATGACCTCCCTCCAACGTCAATTTCTCCGCTATAAAACAACTGATTATTTCAAAACTGGATTTTTTTTGGGAAGATAGTACCATACCTCTGCAACACAAAAAGAAAAAGTGATATTATGAAGGCTGATATTTGAGCTACAAGGCATCGAAGATTTGCATGTCTTCAACACGCCCCTTTTACTTGAAATCAGAATTGCAAACAGTTCCCGCAAACCCGCAGAATTATACAAAAAATGGCACACAAACCTTTACCACCCAAATGATTTTGTTACTATAATAAGTCCAAACTAATTTCAAATTTTATTTAAAGACAACTTATCATCAAGCACTTTCATTCAGTACCACGGCACAAAACTTTGGAATGATCTCTCAGAATCTATCACAACAATTACAAACAAAAAACATTTCATCAACCAGTACAATTCTTAATTACCCCCAAGTCCTTTTTTCGCTCCTCATTTATTCTTCATCTCGTTGCTAATCTCTACTCCTCACTTTATTCCTCACCCCATTTCTACCTCTGCTTCCTCTTTATGCATTAGTATTACATACCTCAGTCTGTCCTTCCTGTGCAATTCCCATATCATGTATTCCCGTTAAGTGTTTGCTTGCTAGATCTATGGTTTATTATTTTGTGTAAATATATTTTACCTATAATATTTTATATCATCCCTTATTTGTGTCATTATTGTATACAAATTGAGTATTTTTACGTTAACCTTATTGATTACGGTCCAGCATATCTATAAGCCCTATCCATGTTGTTCCTAATGCCTGTCCTTGCATGATCATATCTCTCATCTATTCATTTTAAGTACAGTTTACAATTGATCCTTTATGTACTAAGAATTATACTGTATTAACATTTCTCTCATGTATTATGTTTACAGTATTCTAAAAACATACAATCTTGAATCCTATCAATATTTTGTGACTCTTCATTTAGGCAAGGGCCATATTTCGGACGCCAACACTTGTGTCGGCGCCGACGTCGTCTGCTACACCTAGCTTATTTCGTGGTGTGATTCCTATACGACTTTTTCAGGTGCATCAACATTGTAGAATGCCGTGTCTCAGGACTTCAACATTTTATATTTTCCAAACAGACTATGGCGTATGCACACTCCATCTTGGTAACGTGAGGTGAATGGTAGCTCATCTCTCCGAATCCAGGATTACTTAATCATGTTAATCCTAGGAGAACCATTTTTCTGGGTGTGTTAGTTTTATATGTTTTAAGGTTATTGCTCTTTGCTCTCCATGTGCCCTGGGTTCAAAGCTCTTTAAAATGCCCGAGCTTGCCATGTCTAGACATTAAAGGGGGATGGCCCGATTTAAGGATATGAAGTTTTCATCTTGATAGATTGGTCTTCACCCCAAAACCACATCTGTAAAGTTTCGCACCGATATTTTAATCCGTTTTGATGTGAGAGCTAAAACGTGAATTTGTAAGCCCCATAGAGCACTGTGTAAAATTAATATTGGTCGACCAAAATGGGGCACATTTTCGCTCATAACATCCAAGCCAAATATCCTTTTGCCCTAAGATTTCACAGGGTAAATGAGAAAAAAAGTAGCTTTCCTCTGATACCAAAATGTTGACCACTTCCGGTAAAACCTGGGGCTTCTGGGGATGAGGCTATTAGCGATCGGGCCATGGACCTTTAAGTATCATGAGATCATCTGGTATATCTCTCCTCAACAATGTTTTATGCATTCCTTTGTAAGCCTGCCAACTGGAAATGGAGCATAAATGTCCCCTAACTCTTTTACAATATCTTCTTAATGACTTTTACAGGAGTTGATTTCGGGTATGATGATAAGCTGTACGATTAATGAACTAATTAACAGCCAGAAACTACTACTCATGAGAACTTCATGCACCATTAGAAATATAAGGAACATTGACAAGGATTCTTTCTCAAACGACATTTCATCGATGATTGGCACCTAAAAAACGCCAATGTCCAAAGGTGTCCGATGTGTTCTCAGCGACTCCGACGAAAAATTTAACTTTTTGTTATTTTTACTCTGAGGCAGCAAAAAAAATGGAATATATAATTTCGATTGTAATCATTTAATTAGTTTTCTTAAGTAATATTTTTCACGTATTTTAAGGAACTGTTAGTATTTATCACAGAAAACGTAAAATGAACACGTGTCAGGTGTTCAAAAGGTGTTACATTTTAGGCGTTCTGAAAAATTTACAGTGAACCTGTTTTACAGGCCTGATCAACCCTGATTTTTCAGTTTTGCAGATTTTTTTTAGTTCTTCCAAAAATCATGTAAAATCAGCCTGTTTTTAGCCCCATTTAATCAATTTTGGCTAATTTTCTTATCAGCCCGCTCTTAGCCCAATTTTATCAATTTTGGCTAATTTTCTTGATAGAAAATTTGTTTTAAAAATGTGTAACTTTTTCTCATGATTTTCAGATTTTGGGGCTATTTTAGGTCAATCTTGACCTCCAAGAAAAGGAGAAAAAAATCGTCCGACCTACCGAATATTATACAGTGTATTGACATTGTGAAATGCCAAGGAGAGCAAATTAAAATAATAAGCAAAACCATCAGAAAAGTGTGCAAATTCGAATACAATTTATAACATTTTCGAGCGAAGAACGCTATTTTGATA
The DNA here is from genome assembly GCA_023653785.1 of Ophioderma brevispina. Taxonomy (NCBI): domain Eukaryota; kingdom Metazoa; phylum Echinodermata; class Ophiuroidea; order Amphilepidida; family Ophiodermatidae; genus Ophioderma; species Ophioderma brevispina. Next base: position 23,445 of record JAMKCH010020657.1, on the reverse strand, counting down.
CAGTGCAGAACGCATAGGGTTCAAATTCCGAGTTTTAAATGGGTTAATTTGAAATAATCCCTATATGAATTTGGAGGCCTTTTTGTATTTTACACATACCCATAGCTAATACTAAACGAAACAACAAATTACTAGTTTTCCTTGGCTGAACATTGGCCGTCGTAAAAGCGTTACACTGCAAAAACTAGGTGTTAAAATTTAACACCGCCGGTGTTCTAGGAGGACCACACCAAGAGGGTGTAAAAATTCAACACCTTTGGTGTTATTTTAACACCATATTGTGTTAGTTTTAACACTATTTACGTTATCTGTAACTAAAAGAAAAATGAATAAACTCCAGAAATTGAGGATTGGATTTGTGTACTAATCTTTTATCTCGGCAAAGCATATAAAAAATGCATGTTAACTAATTGTAATGCAGAGCTAACTGATTAAGGGTGTCAATATTTTCTTAATTATAATTTTCTTTATTAACCATTCCATGTATTTTATGATAAGTTATATAATATTTTTCTCTCTAAGGCCTAGTAGCAAGACAGGACCTATGTAAAGCGCCTGAGGCATTTTTAGTTTTGCATTTGACGCTCTTCCTATCGAATTGTCATTGCTGTTGTTCTGTTGGTATTTAGCAGGCGATGTGTATGAAAATCTATACAAGAATGTAAACAAAGAGTATTTTAACTGTTCTATATATTTGGCCTTTGCTGCTCTGCACTTTTCGGCTTGTCTATGTTCCGTTTCCTTGACCCCTCTCGATTTGCATATTCTGAAAAATATAGAAACTAAACTCACATTATATGAAGTATAATTGATGAAGAAACATAAAACCTGTGTGACAGTTCTTTTGACATGCATGCGTGCCAGCAAGCTATTCACTCGACGCGGTTCAGTCGTCCCGAACAAACTAAATTACATGTGATAAGGAAATAAGTCTATGGGAAAATTCCTGATATTCAAAACTCTTTTAGATAAAACTAAATAATGAACATAAATGTCAAATGTGCATTCTCTCAATGCACAAAGTGAATTTCACTATCTAAGAGTAACTGCATGCATGCAGGGTCTATAAAAGAGTGAAATTTCACACCTTTCGAAGAATATTTTGGTCAAATATAGTAATATTCGGCTTTGGTCGAAGTATGCCAATTATATACGAATCGTTAACGTCTTGACAGATAGCAATGTCGCTTGAGGGACACTGTTGATACCAAATTCTAATTGATTAAAAACTCAACCAATTACCATTACCCTCTCCCCCTCCCTCTCCCCCGGCCCTCTCCCCTTTCTCTGCAATCGCGGTCACAATTAGTTGTCCATATACATGATATATGCATGCCACGTCAGGACAAAATTAAGAAAAACATAGGCCGGTATTCACAGAAGAACTTAGGCCTGGCTTAACTCTTAGTCCACGACTAAGTCCATCTATAGAAAGACACTATAATTTTTATTTAAAACAATTATGAAAGAGGAACAATTTGATTGTCTATGTACTAACGTCATTGTACTTTCTCTTCGCTGTATTTTCAGAAAAAGCTACTATAGGAAAGAAGATGAATTGTTAGAAGTCCTTCTAGTACACCCTAAAAATATTTTCAACAACGGGGTCATTTTTACCCCGTTTTGAGTCAACTATGCACCGACTAAAAAATGGGGTTAAAATGTTGACCAATTTTTTGGTCAAAAACATTTGAAATTACCCTTTTTGTGGTCATAATTTTGACCCCATTTTTTGTCGGTGCATAGTTGACTTGTGTAGGACTTGGTCCTGGACTAAAAGTTAAGCCATGACTTAGTTCTTTGTGAATACCGGTAATATTGTTTTGTTTCAATATGATACGGTTTAAAACCGGACTATTTCACTTGAACATGCCCATTTCATTGATATTATGCTCAGATACGTTCGTTTCTTTAATTAATTTACTCTTAGTTCCTTGTACTTTGAGTAAATTATATAGCATTTTTAGTTTATCTAAGGTAACACAGACGCAAAGATATCTGGTGGTCTGGACAAGCAAATTACAAAGTTCTAGAGATTTGAGAGATGCTTTAGAAATAAGTGAATAATTGCTAATCATTGTTTCTAGGAGTAATAAAAGTTAAGTTATTTCACATTTCAGTTTTTAGCAATATGTTCATTTTTAGTACCGGAGGTAAAAGAGACACCAAAATGGGTATCAATTTTGAACGCAGGGTATATTGAATTGACCACTCAGGCTTGCCTATTTATGCCTAAACAGACAGTTTGTATAAACCAAACTAAAAAGAGAAATAAATAATTCAAATAATAAATAAGGATCCTTAAAACAATATAGGGAAAACTTATTATCAAGGTCTTGACAGCCAGATAAATTATGAACGTGGTAAATAATGACTATGCACTATGATGGACAAATCGAGTGAGAAGCAATTTTTCCCCGGCATAGTAGATTTGAAAACAGCAAAGGCACGGAAGCACTTTTCAGGTATGTAAGCTTATGTATGAAGCAAGTTCCAGAGCAAATTGAAAATTATGGTCCTTGGGGCTTTACAATCTCTTTTAGCAAATTTAGTATTTTATCATGTTCTGTTTTGTTTTGGACAAACATACCAATGACTGGGTTCTGACACGGATTCAGCCAAAAGAAAGACTTTGGACACTTATCAGAAAACGTAAGCTTCAATATTTTGTTCACGTGGCTAGGAGCAATGCTGGGAAGTTAGCCTTAACAATCTTACAAGGCAAGACTCAAGGCACCCGAGGGAGAGGCCGTCCACGGACTTCATGGGAATCTAACATCCGAGCTTGGACAGGACTGACCATCCACAATGCCACCCAGACCGCACAGATTAGACACCACTGGAGACAGATATCTACGTTGGCTGCAACCAACCCCATGACGAGGAGCTACGAGGATGGTACCTGAGTGTGTGAGTGAGTGAGTGTGTGAGTGTGTGTGTGTGTGAGTGTATGAGTGTATGAGTGTGTGAGTGAGTGAGTGAGTGAGTGAGTGAGTGAGTGAGTGAGTGAGTGAGTGAGTGAGTGAGTGAGTGAGTGAGTGAGTGAGTCGACTTGTGGCAAGACGAAGGAGATGGTTGAGAATGTTCCGAAGTTTCAGTTTACTATCCAAGGTTGGTTCAGTGACATGATCCTTATCTCTAGTGTGAAATGAATAGATTTAATTGAACATTTAGTAACTCATTTTTTGCGAATTACATTTAGAAACGAGGTTAACTTTAAACGTTAAAGTGATTTATTGGTATGAATCTATCGGCACATATATAATGAAATATCCCTAAATAAAACGTTCCAGATGTTTTTCATGGCCATTTGAGTATTCCTTGGGAAAAAATCCAGATTCCGACAAATGTACACAACTGTACAGCAATCATGGAAGCTACCATGTTTATTACCTGTGGTATATTTACAACGCCGCATGCAATACCGAAACAGAAGCCAGCGAAAATATATCACGTGACTTCAGCAAGTTTGCCACAAGCCTCATCCTTGTGAACTTCGTTGAGCACACAAAGGATAGGAGCGAAGTTCGTTTAGAATTTTTTATTGCAAAAAAAGCTACACTTTTTAATACCGGTGATTTGAGAAAATGTACAGAGGGGGTGTTTTTAACTATATCTGTGATTACAAAGTTTTTATTGGCCCAAACCTACCAATTCCATGAAACTTGGACATTTTAAAAGGGGTCGCGTAATATTCATAGTTTTATCGCAGTCGCACTGTACCACTGATCTCTTTTCAATGGATTGGCTACACAACAGTAATTTTATATTAGATGAATGGATGCTAAAGGGTTCACCATTCCGAAACCAGATATAGTGTTCTTTATCCAGAATTTCTGAAGAGTTTCGCTATTCCAATTGTTTTTAAGAAAATATTATTGATTTGAAGCAGAAAATGTATGATAATAGTGCAGAGGCTTGCAAATGCTGTTATCAAGCTTGCAACAACGTTTCACCGACATTATTAGATGTCTCACGCAATTGTTACAATCTCCAAAGTTAAACACCACCTTCCACATTACACCTTAAAATCACTAGACAACCAGTAGTTTTCTCCCATACCTTAGCTACTGAACTCATCTGGGCCTCCAACTACTCTTCATGAATTCACCAAACTCAACACCAACAGAAATGACCCTTCGCACTTCACAACTCCCCCAGAACTCGCACTTGCCATTATTTCCAACTCACGAACTCCAAACAGCGCAGCGCTCTCATGTTTGACTATCACAACATCCCTTACCTCCGAACTTCACAATTACTTTAATACCACAACATACAAATACCAGCTATAACACCAGACAATCCGACAAACTTCATCTTCCCCTCCCAATCTTCCACTTTGAAAAGCACTTTATTCAGTATCACGGCGCCAAACCTGGAATGATCTCCAGAATCTATCACAACAATTACAACCAATAAACTTTTAAAAGCTCAACTGAAAAAAAAACATTTTTTTTCATCAACCAGTTCAAATTCTTAATCACTCCCCAGTCTTATTTCTCTCCTCACTTTATTCATCTTATCTCTACTCCTCACTTTATTTCTTCACCTCATTCTACCTCTGCTTTTCCTCATTATTCAATGTTTTACATACCTCAATCAGACGTGTGACATTCTTTCCTTCCTGTCCAATTCCCGTATCATGCATTCCCGTTAATTGTTTTGTTTAGGCATATATATAATAATATATATATATATATATATATATATAGATATATATATAATATATATAATATAGATATATAATATATTTACCCTATGGTTTATTATTCTACATCCCTCATTTTGTGTCATTTTTGTAATATTGAGTATATCTTTACTTGTTGGATTACAGGCCCGCAATAATTAAGCCCTATACGGTTGTCCATTACTGGTCCTAGCTATCATATCCCTCACCTATCCATCCTAGTACAGTTTTTTACAATTGATACTTTATGTATTCTTATAATAAAAATAATCAACAACACCACAATAGAGCTCCAAACACAACTGTCGGAGTTATTTACAGACTTCATGAACACCCAACCAAAATTTTAACAATAGCTTCGAGCAGCTTCTCACGGAACTAAATAAAACCAACGTGAGGTCTATATTGTCGGGGACTTGTCCAATATTCTCAAATTATCCTCATTCCAACATTAATGACTTTATTACACATCACTTGCAATACTCTTATATCCCTAAAATAACAGAACCTACAAGAATTACGCATGAAACACAGCACGTCATGATAAATTATCACAAACTCCACTGACACAGAACCCACACAAGGTATATTTGTCACTGACACTACAGATCATCCAATTTCCTCATAATCATTTAAGCATAGCATGCCACAAAAACAACAATCACTAAGAACGTGATACAGAGATCACAACATGAGAACATTTAACCGTAGAATCACACTTGAATCAGGGGACAATTTATACTCACAGAAAATGACCCTTAAACATAGGTCACAGCAACCATTACAGTTATACGAAGCATTACAACGAATCATTCCCTTACAAAGAAAAGAAGACCCTATACAAGACCCTAAAAAATTGTAACCATAAACAGCCCTGGATGACAACAGTAATTTCCAAGTCAATCAAAAACAACAAGCACAGCTCCTCGATAAAACATACCTGAAGAAAAAAAACACCATCAACCAACAAAATACAACAATACAAAAATAGAAAATTACCTAACATTTATTCGTATACCAAGCAAAACACACCACAGAACAAAATGATCCACCGAAACTCAAAAGGATATCACGCCAAAAACTGGACATCCCTCAACAACATTCTAGGTACATGTAGGAAGGTATCCACTAACAAATCCCTGACCTTTTCACTCAAAATAGAAGCAGATAACTGTCCCGCTTGACATAGCTAAGGCATTCAACGATCACTTCACCAACCTGGGCAAAAACTTGCTACAAATCACCTTCCTTAACTCATTTAACAAACCCCTTCCAAAAATCAAATTCACTTCAATTTTTCTGAATCCAGTCCCCTGTGAGAAATGCCAAACTGTTCGCCACCTACTAAAACCTGGTAAATTGCGGTACCGACAAGATAGATCATGGGATTGCTAACAAGCATATGATAACATCATATCTCCTCTGATGCACTATTTAACCAATCATTCTCACCGGAACTTTTCCAGATCACCTCAAATTAGCAAGAGCATTACAATTACAAAAACAAGATGCACAGAACAGTGCAAATTTACAGGCCCATTTCTGTTTTACAATCGTTTTCAAAATCTACTTGAAAAATCATGTTCACACGTCTGTCTTCATTCTTCAAATAAGCACAACATCTTGTCGATGAACAAATCGGTTTTAGGCCGCCAAAGCAGAACTTACATGGCACTCCCTTTAACTAACAACACCTCAACCTGCACTAAAAAAGAACTCCACACCATGGGGGTATTCCTGTGGATCTCTCCAAGGCTTTCGACACTACTGATCACAACATTCGTCTTTCACAAGCTTTATCATTACGGTGTCCGTGGAGTAGCCTTGGAGGGTTCAGGAGTTATCTTACTACCCGCTCACAATCTTCTACGTACACTCCATCGCATCATCAATCCAACTATCACAGTTTGGTGTCCCTCAAGGCTCAATCCTGGGACCCCTACGTTCATCATTTACATAGAAGACTCCCGCAACATCTCCTAACACACTAAAACTAATCTTATTTGCAGATGACACAAACATTTTTCTCTCAACACTAATATTAATGCACTTTTTAACAACATGAATCCTAACTCGCAAAATCACTGACTGGTTTTTCGGCTAACAAACTTTCTCTCATGTTTCAAAAACTAACTACATGCTTTCTCTACACACAATCCCAATTCACAATCACACATTAACAATAGATACAGACAATCTCCCAGTACATTCAACCATATTTCCTTGGCTTACCCATCGACGACAAACTTACAGTGAACGAACACACCACCCTGTCACTACCAAAGCGTCTCACGCAATTGGTACAATCTACAGAGTTAACACCACCTTCCAGACCTACACCTTAAAATCACTTTACAACACACTTTTCTCCCATACCTTAGCTACGTACTCATTTGGGCCTCCAACTATCATTCCCGGCTCACCAAACTAAACATCACCCAGAATGGCCATCGCACTAGCACAAACCCTAGAACTCACACTTTGCCATTTTTAATTTTATCTTTTTGTAAATTATAAAAAAAAAAAAAAGAGCACCTTATACCACCACTTCAAACAGCGCCTCTTCATTTTTGACTTACACAACAGCATTTACTCCGAATTCAGAATTTACTTTATCACAACCATACAAATCCACATCTATAACACAGACAAGCTGACAACTTCATCTTCCCCTCCCAAAACTACCTCTGAATAGCACGTTATTCAGTACACGGCCGCAAACTTTGGAATGATTCTTCCAGAATCCCTCACAACAATTACAAACAAAAATAACTTTTCAAAGCTCAACTGAAAAAACTTTCCATCAATCAGTACAATTCGTATTAAATTACTCCCGTGTCCTTATTTCTCTCCTCATTCATTCTTTCATCTCCTTTCTTTCTCTTTCTCCTTACTTCTTTCTTCAACCGCTACCTCTTCAACCTCTGGGGCTTCCTCATTTGCATAGTAGGCTCAGCACATATGTTGAAAGTCTGTCTTTCTGTCCAATTCCTGTATCCTGTATTCCGTTATGGTTTTGTTTTAGGTTAATATATTGTTTGTTTTCTTGTTAGGTATAGCTACCTATGTAATATTTTACCATCCTCCCTTACTTGTGTCATTATTGTATTTGTAATTATTGTAATTGAATATAAGTTTAACTTTATGGACACAGGGCCAGTATAACAAAGCCCTATCGGGTTGTCCATTACGGGTCCTAGCATATCATATTCCGCCCCCCCCCCCACCTGTTCGTCTTAGTACAGTTTATAACGATTCCTCATGTATTTGTAATTATTATATATATCTTCCGTATTATCATGTTGGTACGTACGGATATGATAATGTTGAATAACTTTAATACTTGAATACTGGATATACTGTATTCTACATTTCTGATCACTGTAACATGTTTATCTGAATTAAATGAATCGTGTAAATCCATGATTGGGATCGACGCAATAATCAGTTTGACATCATGATAGGCCTATAAACTGATTCTGCTTGATGAAACAGGAACACTGTTGATACCATTTAGGTGCAAAAATTTGAAGCCATTTTGACTATTTCATTCTTTGTGCCTTAAAACATACATTTAGACTCTGGAATTTGCATTCTAACTTACCCTGCTTTACGAACATCAGAAATGACGGCCATTTTTGGACGTATCTTGTTTTTGCAAATCTTTTGAGTATTGTCAGTTTGGAAATATCAAATCATGCTTATTAATTCTTTGTGACTTAAACGTAGCTTTAACACTTTATTTGTAATTTTTAATTTTGGTGTGCACCCCATTTTTTTTCGGAGGGGAATTATTGATTGGGTGGCATCTTTGGGCATTTGCAGGTTGAATTAACGGTGGTGGGCAAAATACCGGGTGCACAATTGCCCACCCAGTTAACGCATTATTTTCCCTCCATGACTTCACATCTCATCCTCGCTCTCTCTCTCCTCTTCTCAAAATCTCCATCTCATTTCGCTCAGACCCAATGTCCATGCCCGTACAGTCATTCCCGATCTCACCATGCCTACCCAAAAAAAAAAAAATTACACGAAAAGGTTGCCAAACTGATTGATTCTCAACACCAACACCCAGAACATATATTGCAAGTTTGTTAGATGAGTTTGACGTGTGACTCAACGCCGGCAAGAACAAGCACGCCCGGCATTATGCGTGAGCACTTTGCGGGCTTGGCTTTTAACATTCGCGCTCAATCAGGCTTTATAAGGCTATTGAATCGGACACTGTATGGGTAATTCTTCGCACCTCCACATTTATTTAGACCAGGTGCTCACGTGTGTTTGTAAACATTGATGGTCACCTCATCTATAATTATTGTAGGTAACTTCAGTTCCCTCAGTCCACCACCCCAATTCTCCCATTCCTATCCTACCAGAAAAGTGACACCGACTGAAGTTTATATAGCGGCGACCTACCTGTTATACAGCTATCGTTTTGCTGTCACCATTCCCACGCGTCATCTCATAATTTCAGACAGCTTCCAGTGTGTCTTCAAAGGATTTGGTGATGCTGTAGTGAACGTGTTAACCAGACACATTGACACATTTAGCTTAAACTTTAAGTCGGTCGTAATTCGTATGGGTCGCAGAATTCAAAACTTAACAGGTGCAAATGCCTAAAAATTGCCCTCAAAGCGCTAACGAGTAATCCGATTATCATTCCATCAACTGTTTCATCACTCTTATCCAGAACATGATCAAATGATCTTAATGCTATCCTGGGACGGACTTGGGTGATTAGCAACAAGAGGAGGTAGAGTGTTCTTCCCACAATGCAATTCTTCCAATTGCACTGGGTTTTTGCGGGTCAACATGAGTTTATACTGACAAAAAGTAAATAAATATAACACACCCAATCTTGCATTAAGTACTTTTTGTCACTATAAATTCACGTGACAACCAGTGCAAAAATGTATTGGAAGAAATGTATTGTGGAAGAACACTATATACCGGGGTTCCCCTTCTTCTTGCAACAATAAAGATTTTTACAAGAGATCCCCGTCCAGAAACACCACATTTTTCAATGGGAAAAGAATTGCATCGCGTGGACGATGTTATCACGAATTTGGGCTTTATTCCGTATTGAATACATGGTCCAAGCACTGGCAGGCAATTAGAATTTAGAAGACTTTTAGAGCCCGGGCTTTACAAATTCCCATGTGGAATGCGCAAAAATATTATTTTAAAGCGTTCAAATGAAAGTTCTCCAAAATCAATTGATTGTTTTTTATTTTAATTACAACAAAGAACATCCCTGTATCATACTGCTCAGAGTATGTTTTTAAAACAACCCCAGAATGAATTGATTGGTAAATTCTATCACCTTGATGAGGTCACGTGAGCCTGCAGAGACCACATACCAAACATCGAGGTCACGTGAGCCTGCAGAGACCACATACCAAACTTGGACTTTTTAGCTTTGTTGCCAGGCCCAGAGACTCAAGACCCAGAGGGTGATTTAAACCAATCCATAATGCATTGCAATGTGCCTATATTGTATTGTACAAAACAGATGCTCCACTGGCCAAGCGTCAAGCATGTCAGTGTTTAGGGAAAAAGTGGTCTGGTTCAGGTAACATGAAGTCGGCAGGATCAACTTCATCATCGTACAATCGCCAAGTACGAAGAACATTAGTCAGGTCAGCATGTGCGGATAGTAAGACAAAGATCAAGAGCTTGCAGAGATGCCTAATGGTGCTCCTAAAACGATGAATGGTTGCTACTGCAGACTGTCATTGGGAGTTTGTTCCAGTCATTAATAGTTCCAGGGAATTAAGAAACTTGGAAGACATTCTTTTGTATCTTTGGTCCTGTGAAATTTGTTGTTTGACCCAAAGTTCTTTTTCTGGTCTCTGTCCTCTTGGTGCGGCATTTGTCCTTGTCAATACCCACAAACTTGTTCTCACTCTTGTACATCACGGTACATCCCAATCGAGCTTCTTGAGCATACCCGTGGCACCACTCTCCATTTTGTAGTCTTTCATGACGAATTCCTGCTGCATGTCTGTGTATGCGGGTCCCAAGCACATGATGCATACCCCAGCATTGGTCTGACCAGAGTCTTATTTAGCTGCTGTCTTGACTTCTTGTGAGGTAAACCGTAAATGTCTTTTTATGTTCTGTTTGCTCTGGCAGTGATCTGGATTATATGACTTGTGATATTACTGTCTAACTCAACACCTATATAAGTAGGGGTGGTTTTTAACTTCAAGCGTTTCACCAAAAAAAAAACCCATTAACTTTGGCTTGGTTCAAGAAGTTTTAAGACCCACAGGACATTTCATGATCATGCTAAAAATCTGTAAACCGCCAATGGCGGTATGGACGGATTGCTTTTTCCCCATGGGTATGTGCAGCTCTGGGGTGTTGAATAATATGGGTGTACATTGTGTATGTATAGTTTGTAAGTATAGTTCGTAAGTCAGCTTCATTAAAGCAATATTAGCACATTTTTTTGAAGAGCGCCCACAATTTTTCAAAAAAATTGAGATTTTTTACACGGTTGCATTGGTAACTGGCTAGTAAACCATACCTGTGAATGGTTAAGCTCGAAAATGTCTGTGTCTCACAAACGAAGGAATTTTGTAATTAGAATAATTATTATCGGGATCCCCGATAATAATTCTACGGCTGCTGGAAACGGCCTTCCAATGTGAAATAGCCGGGAAATAGCGCCATGTACGTGTCTACGCTCATCCATTAGTTGTTTTATTGGTTCAGGCAAATCAAGTTAGAGGTTATTTTCTCGAGGTGGCATCATGGACGGACATAAACGTAGCATTTCCAGCTCTGCCGTTAAGTCCAATTTGGGATCCAAATTCTAATTACAAAATCGCTTAATTTATGATAAATACGCATTTTGTAGCATTCTCGTTCGCAGGTATAGTTTCCTAGACAATCACCAACGTAACTGTGCCAAAATATCCAATTTTGAAAATTGGGGGCGCTCTTCAAAAAATGTGCCATTATTGCTTTAAGTGGACTATTGCATGGACCTGATCCTCATATGCATCTTTACATACGCACTTACACATCTACATACAGACCTACACACATATGGCCATACGGACCTATACTTAATAGACAGTAGTTAATGGGACTAACTAGCCCATCTAGAAAAAAAAAGATGGCCAAATGTTGACCTTAATGGTTAGTAAGGGCTTGTACCCTCCTACATGTAAAAGTTTGGCTACTCTAGCTCATAGGGGCTTGTGCCCTCCTACAATATACCTAAGTTTGGCTACTCTAGCTCATCTAGAAAAAAAGTTATGGCAAAATGTTGACCTTTTTTGGGAAATGTTGACATTTTTTGACATTTCCTCACCCCCTGTCAGACCCAGGGGAGGACCCTGTGGGAATGAATTACATGGTTAGTAGGAGCTTATCCCCTCCTACAATATACCTAAGTTTGGGTACTCTAGCTCATCTGGAAAAAAGTTATGGCAAAATGTTGACCTTTTTTGGGAAATGTTGACCTTTTCTGACATTTCCTCACCCCCTGTCAGACCCAGGGGAGGACCCTGTGGGAATGAATTACATGGTTAGTAGGGGCTTTCCCCTTCCTACAATATACCTAAGTTTGGCTACTCTAGCTCACCTGGAAAAAAGTTGTGGCAAAATGTTGACCTTTTTTGTATCCAGACACAAGCACACGTACGTCCACACATTTCCATTTCATAAGCCGGATTTTGCTACGCAATCCGTTCCAACAAAAATTACAAGTGCTTTGTGAGTGTTTTTAAGTCAGCATTTTTATATTAAGAATATGATTTTTGTGGGATCACATGACCTTATTGAGGTGAAATATCCCAAAATTGGTGCATTGTGGGTGGACTCAATACACCCTCTGCTCCAGAGATAGCTATTCTATGTGTGCCCTTAGCTCAACACCAAGGGTACCCTCTTGGTGCATTATCAATGCAGGACCTACAGCTAAGTACTCAGAAGTACACATGCCACTGGGTGCACAACAGCTATGTTTACCCCATGTAGTGTACTCTGCAGTTGCCTGCTTCCAGACAGGTATACATGGAGGCCACTAGTGGTGGAGAACCTCTGCAGTTACTCAGGAGTAGCTTGACAGGTACTCCCGTACCAGTTGCCCGGTAGGCAACACTTTGGCCCATAGAAGGCACCAAACATTCTGCTGTTCTTTGCTCTTTTCATGATCATTTCCAAGCTAAATTATGACCTAGTTTGATTAATTTGGTGAGTTGCTATCTTGAATGAGGCTTGGCCACCATCGTCTGGCTGACATTTGAGTTGAACATTGCCAAAAAAATCCTATATTACTTTTTTTTTCAAAAAAATGTGACCAAAATGTTAAATGGATAAAGATAACAAAAAGAATCAAATTGAGCTCAAAGCTCATTTGCATGGGAGCAATTTCACAAGTACTACCCATAGGTTGCACTCCAGTGATCAAGGTAATCTGTACGTACATAAAGGTAACACTATGGTGCCCATGCGGTGAGGTACTTCTTAGGTACTCCATAGGTACTTCAAAGGTACTCCTATGAAGAACTTAGCTGTGTTAACAAATAGGGACTTTTTGGTGAATTAAGGATTTTTTTAGACAAAATCTTGAAAGGTCTTGTGCATCTTCTTATGCAATTTTATCTGGTATATGCACAGTTCAGTAATGTTGCAGTGAATTATGGGATTGAGTTAAAGGGATTAACAGCGATAATGCGAGAGAATCGAAAAAAAAAAGTGGAAATGCATTTTTTAACTTATAAATCAGGGATAAGTGTGTACAAATTCCATATAACTGCTTTAAGTATAAACAAACCACCAAATAGTAAAAAAATGGAGTATTTGAGGAATTTTGTCATACCGTCTCCTGCAAATAGACATACAGCGATGGCATCTCAAATCTACACTAAACAGCTGATTGTGCTTTACACCAGTAAAGAATATACAAAGATCAATGATGTTTGTGTTTGCGGTCAAACTGTAATGATCATGGTACAAATATCATGCTGAAAATCTGTGATATTCACCTGCAAAGGCTTTTTTAATATCAAGTCGGAATTTTGATACGCACGTATAGAAATTACAGAATCAGATTAAAAGTACTGCCTTGTCTTTAATACACGGATTTCAAGCCAACCACTTGCAGGTTATGTTCGCATATCCATGCCAGTAACAAAAATATAAAAATGTGAATTTTGATGATTTTTTTCGATGTTTCGGATTAGAAAATCGCTGCTAATCCCTTTAAAGCACCTCTGCTTCCTGCTTGACAACAAATGAAGTGACGACAACATAAAAATACCAAGAAATTGTAAACTTCAAGTAATTAGGCTGACTTTAATGAAAACAAATTCACATGCTTGTTAATTTATTTGACTTAATATATGTACAAATCTAAGAACAGCATCGCATAAAATAATACATAATTAACATCTATCATGATTTACAAATACTGCAGCATATTCTATAAATATTAATAATGATATAAAATTACAAGCTATTAGCACATTACTGACCTGATAATGGGGGTAGAGGAACCCAGAATAACCCCCCTCCCCCAAAAAATGTCCATAAAAAACTATCCCTGGTCATATGTTCTACTATATCAGAGATGACCCAGGGACAAATCAACTCAAGTGTTGTTTTATTTAAAAAGAAAAAGAAATTACAGTGCAATTTAGCATCTCAATTATTATCAATCAAGTAACACTGTATTTAGATTACAGAAATTAGAAAGGAACGAAGTGTATACTTTGTGTGGCTAGAAGTCCAGACTGATGTCATAGCTTTAATTTGTGCCATGACAAACATGAAGATCACAGCAAGTCGTGGCTATAAATGTGAATGCACAAAGTTGGAGTGTGATATGTGCACAAAATAGCTGTGTGAAAGGGATGACATCACTCCACTCTTCCAGCTGGACAAATTATAGCCACTACGTGTGTTAGTCTTCCATGGGGGGAGGATTTGGTGTACCTCCAGATCAATTTGGGGACCCACTCAATTCTAGATACATCAAAAGCCACTCTGCACAATTAATCCAATGTGGTGGCAATTTTTGAACTCCTGGAGTTGGGGGAAAAACATGAATGAACCCCATGAAAATATCCCGCCTTTCAAAATATAATACAGGTAATATTGATGAACATTGAGGGAACCACTTTGTTATAATTGCATTTCTATTTATTGCATTTGACTAAAATATTTACGGTCTTAAAATAAATTCATGCAATATATATAGTTAGTATTTCAGTTAGTCTGTCAAAATGATACTTTTAAGCAATATATAATTCTAATCAATCTATTAAGTTATTAATACCATATGATTTTCACATCTGCATTCTTCATATAGTCCAATAAATGTATAAATCTTTGGGGCATATTGTTTGCTGTACCATATGAATTGTATAGTTAGTTTTTCCAAACTGATTCAAATAGGAGTTCAATTATGAATCTAGGCGAAACAAATTGCTTGCTTGTCCTTCGCTACTAATTTTGAGATGGGGTCAGTTGGTCAGAATAAAAAAAAAAACAAACACTAGAATTTTGCAGTTCTTGGCTTTCACGCTCACTATAATTAAAATAATATAACCAGGATTATAGCCAAGATGTAAACTTAAAGTCTATATAAGGGTTATATTATGGCAATTTAATATTACTTATTTTTTTTAAACAACTTAGACATTTCAACTTTAAAATGCAAGAATTATGAAAAAAAACAACTATATTACTGCAATGCCAAAAATTGAGTTGGTATTCTTTTGTATTATTTGCAATCTTCAAAACAGGGTTGGTCTGTTTTGTTTTGGTTTTAAAGGAAGTGGGATAACAAAGAAAAATACCAACATTAATATGGATTTATAATGGGCAGCAGCAGAACAAAAGAGTTGACCCTCTATGACATGAAAAGGTTATTTTCTTGTCCAATATTTTATTCTAAGTTTCCAAATAGCAAACGCAATTCTATTTGAATACACTTAATTCAGGTCGGACCTGGTTTTGTGTCAGTCCAACCCAATATTTGACAGCACTATGACACTGTTCCTTCTGAGAGAGCCAAACAAATGATCAGCTCAAGCTACAGAAACAAGAGTACTTTACTGATCCTAGTATAGTCCCACTTGTTTTTAACATCAATTTAGCTTGAATTTAGGGGGTGGGATTATAATGAGATCTCCACCCTAACATGAAACACACAAGCATCGACATTTCAGCCTTTTCAGAACTAAACTTATTCCAGATATTCCAAGCGTCTAATGAGATGTGATATCAACAAAGAACTGTAAATGAACTGATGCATGAACCTAATTTTTTTTGTAAAGAAACGCACAAGAAAATACTTCCAAAACAGTGATAATTATAACAAAAAATTATGGTGGGATTATAATAGAATTTTCTACTATTCTTCAAATTCTTTCAAAACTGGGGGTGGGATTATAATCGAGCACGGGACTATACTCAGTCAGTACGGTAATATTTTGTAGTACTCAACAGCCTCATGCACATACAGGATTATCTGGGGCGATTACTTCTGGTTTCACCGAGAGCATGCACAAACCAGTGAATGCAAACCAACCAGCGCATACTGCATGTGTGTTTATGATTTGAAAACACTGCATGAAGGATACAAACATTCCATGATGAAAGAAATGCATTTCCTAACATTAACTATAGGTTAATGCATTTACTTCATACTAGTGAAATGTGACATCAATGCATGTGCATGTGGCAGAAAAACAAGCTAATCTGTATTTATTCATGGTACATAATAGATTTACTGCTTTGAAATGTTATTAAACATGTAGTGTAAAAAAGAATTTACCTAATGAGAAAATCCTAAGAATGCTTATGCATTTGGAAGCATTTCATGCAGTATATGGAGTGCAATGACAAAAATCAATGCACTCACACTATATTCACATAATCAGGTACTAAATTCTAGATTTGATTTGTATAAGAACTAAGACCTCTTGATTACAATTGGAATTCTGCTGTCCCCTTGGTTCATTTGAACTTCACCAATGAACCATGAAAATATCCTGTCCTTTTGAGGGGACGTTAAGCTACCAGTACCCTGTACATGGTGAGGTATATATGTACATGTAAACTGCAGCTAGATTCGTTTAGAGTAGGGTGTAAACCCCTGGCTGTCCCAAGCCGTCTTGGAACCAGGGTCATCATTGGAAAGCAGTGTCTGAACACTCAATAATATACTCAGGCTGAATAAGATCTAAATTAATAAATAAAATAATACTCTATTTCTGGTGTCTCACCTGAGAGTTGGATGTACCAAATTATACTGTAACCCAATATGGCAGTTGGGAAAACATAACAAAACTAACTTATGCGACACCGAGACATTGATGATGTCTTGACCATGGTTATTCCAAAAGAAATCAGTAAGGAAAAAAATTAGGGGGGAAATGCTCCCCATTTCCCCCCACTGTGTAGAAAGTGCATAGAACTAAGATATTTCTAGTTTTAAATTTTTAAAGTCATCCAAAATATATCAGAAAGAGTTATTAACATTGTATTGGTGTTTTGTTGGTATATTAAAATAATCCTTGATGGCTGTATGACAGAAAATGCAAGTTTGTGGCATGTGGTTCAGAGAAGCGGGGGCCACTGTTAACAGTGGCCCTGCTAATACATTATGTTAATCTATTAATGCATGCAAGCATGCAATTGTATCTCCAACCGCTCGCCACCCATGCATTATCCTATGCAAAATTGTGACCCAGTGTGAGTAAATGATGAGGCTCTTTGTGGTTGAAAATTAAAATTGGAATTTATGTACCATCATATTACTCATGTTTTAAGGATTAAAATGAGACCTTAATCACCTTCATAGGGTGTATTGTTATGAAGTTATGCTAGGTCAAAGACCTTGCCATACAGACATAATAAAATACAAATTAAGTTACAGTCATTGAAATTTGAAGTACACCTATATTTTAAAGCTTCATTACGCACATGTTGGTGGTGGTGTTATCTCACAAACGTTTGAAATGGTGAACATATTTTTTGCATCTGAACTCTTATTTTCTTCTTAGCTCACGCTAATAAAAATACATCGGTCCTCAGACCGCATGTGTCGCCTGCCGTCGCGGTTTGTAAATGATAGGCCTCATACGACCTTTGACCTTGGCATGTGACCTTTTACAACATCAACAAATCAGGGGTCCAATGTTGCACCTATGACTCAAGTTTGGTTCCAATTGAACTTCAACTTTTCAATTGAGGTGAATTTTACATTTTCAGCCTATCTTACAACTTGACCTCACATGGCCTTTGACCTTGGTATGTAACCTTTGACCTCATCAGCAAATGAGGGATCCCATGTTGCATCTATGACTCAAGTTTGGTTGAAGTATCGAAGTATGTGGATATTACAGGCAGATGTTAACCCTTTTTCACATCAACAACAGACATCAACCGACAACAGTGGACAAAGTGATCCCCGAGTGAGTGAGTGAGTGAGTGAGTGAGTATTAAAGTTTAACGACAACTCAACACAATTGTGTTATATGGTGTCATTACATTTATTTAAAAAACATTAAACCTTTATTAACATACACCACGATAAATTCCATTCATAACATTTTTAAAAAGTTAAAAATATTTTAAATAAATCAGCCTTCTTCAGGAAATTAATCACCTGAAGAGGCCTAATATCTTGAAATAATGTTTTCAAATCTGGGACACTGTAATATTTTCTACGAATAAGCGCATAATCAACGCACTCAAGTAATACATGTTTCACAGAAAGAGCAAAGTGATCCCTGAGTGTCTTCCTGCCTTACGGCAGGCGACACAAAAACTGTAAAAGATTTCATGGACTCAGCTGCAGCTACTTAAACCAGTCAACACTCCCAAAACTTGTTCCATGATTGAAAATCTATTTTAGAAACGTGTTATAATAAAAAGGCTTCAAGGTTTGGGGTTTGGATTAGATTTAGTTACAAGGACCATTAATGAAAAAACTGGTAATCTTAAAAACATCGCATATTTGCATAGCACATAAAACAAGGCGGTACAGTGGTAGAGCATTCCAAAAGATTACCTAACAATTATTGAAGTATTGTTTCTAAGAATTATAAATACCAAGGCACGAACACTTAAAAGGCATGCCATCTGGTATATACAAGGATAAAATCACACTGTGTGTGTTGTGGTGGAAGTCATGATTTCATGTGCAATTTTAAAATCACATTCTTTGGTTACTCACAACAATCATTAGGTTATTTAATGAAATCCCCCAATAAAATCCCACGCCATTTTTCAAGGGAACAGAAAACTGTCGTAAGCAAGTAACTTTTCACAAACACCTTGGAATTTGAGACAAAATGGTTGGTAATGTATTATTCCGCAAATCATATAAAAATGCGAAGAGTACTTGGTATTGGTAAATTTCAATTATTGATGGGTGTGGTGGAAATGTCAGGTGTTGCAGTGATGGTGGTGATAGTGGATGGGGGGGGGGGGTTCAAAATGGAATAACCTCATTTACTCAAAAACACATTAATTTCGAAGGTCGACATCCGGTTTACCACCAAGTGTCCTAGGCACACCTTTTACAACAGATTTCCAACATTTGCTGTGATCAACACACCACCAACCTTAGTTTGGCCATTGGATTTTACAGTTTGTTAAAATTGCATAGATTTGCTGGTTGTTTCTAGACCTATGTGAACACTGAATCAAATTCAATGTATCCAATAGATGACCGAAGCGTGGGCTGTTGATGAACACAGAGCAGTCTTTAAACTACATAATTATGCGGTACTGCAATTGCCATTGAGATTGATACAAGAGCAACTTGATATCAATATTGAGTCCTCGTCAGAGTTAGATTTCAGTAGTCTCATGTAGATTCAAACAACGAAAACTAAAAGTATTGGGGAAGACTCTGGACATCGTGCCGATACCTCCATCCAGCTTGAAAGCGTGACATGATGTCACTGCCTTGCACAGCCTTTATAACTCCCGGTTCGTTTTCCCCACTTAGGGTGTTGAAACGAACTTAACCCACAACCAGAACTTGGTATATGAAGCTTGAATTCAGCCACTGATATTTTTATATCTTGTTAATTTTGTTTATGTTTGCATACATACAAACTATTTTCTAATATCAAACAACCAGTTTGCAAAGCAAAAAGGCTTAAGCTGAAAGCCAAGGAGGCTTTAATTTGTTTAATTCTTTACTTTGTGCTAAAATTCAACAACTTTTCCAAAACTTTTCCCAAAATTACAAAGTACAAATCGCCGATACGGAATGGAGGAACGCCCTCTGTAGTTTTCATGAGGCGATGACTTGAAACTTCCGCATTTTTAAGGGACATGTCCAAAGTTTAACTTTTGATTTTTTGTTTAATTACATGAAGATATATTTTTTTCGTGTTTATTTATTTATTTAAAACTAAATACGTCTTCAATTGGTAATTGAACTTCCAATCTAACCTAACCCTTTCCCCCCCAAGAACCCATGGCCGTTTTTTGCAAGGATGTGCCCTATCTTATTTAGTACTATATATGAGTGGCATTCTGGTTTCTTGGGGGGAAAGACTCAGTATAGCATTTTTGTTTTCTGGGGGGCCTGAACACTAAATGTAATTGCCATAACAACAACAACCACCTATTACGTACTACAACACCAACCAACCTCACTATTCGTAAGGCATGCTAATCTAATCAAGGTGTCAAGGGCTCATTCAGAAGCCTTGGATGGGCCATTTTTAACAACAGCTGACCATGTAGCATATCCTGGGTATCATAAATCATACTAAAATCAAGGTGATGTTATTTGTTCCATACATGGTGAATGAAAGCTATTGAACTGTGCCATGGGAAATTGTGATTTTATTAGCTCATAGTGCTAGCTAGCTTTCTCAGATAATAAATAGCGCGGTCATGGCCATGCTTTAATAATTGCGGGCCATTGTGTATTATTCCCGAGTCTGCTTTTGTGATGAAGACAGTTATATAAATCCAAATCTTCAGTAGCATAAGCTAATGATTTGGGTTTTGTTATAGGGCTGCCTCGTTAGCCTCTTTAGAGCTTTAAAGGACAAAGAAGTATAGACTCCTTACAAGCTCCTACAAGGGCAAGCTATGCAACATCTTCCTGTTTCTATATTTAAGTAATAATGGTCATTGGAATGGAGTAATACTCTCTAAGCTTTCTTTTCCATAGGCATGCCCCTGAGTTTTCTCATACTTTTCTTCTCATTTTTTCTTGATACCAGTTATTTTGGGGATAAAAAACACATTGCGTACATGTTAAAGTGTTGTAAAACACCAACTCAAACTGATGGTGAAATATAACTATTATGATTATAGAGGGCCTCCTTCTCCGACCAGTATCCGGCGATGTCCTTTATTTAGGGTCTTATTACAAAGGAGGGTATTCCATTATTTTCTGGGGGTGGGCAAATGCTTCACCACTTGCCATCCTTCGGGTGCGTCCCTGAAAAGAATTTTAGTATTGTGGGCCAAACCCTATGAATTGGCAGCCTTAACGGAATAAACTGCATGTTGAAGGATGTGGTGGCATAACCACTATACTAATTTCAATCCCCTGCCCTTAGCCTTGAAAACATTCACTTCACATTTCAAGCTGGATAGATGATACAAATTTAATAATTTCTGAGACAATTTTAACAATCAATCTCTGAATTCACTGACTAAATACATCAATAATTTCAAAGGAGGTATACAATATGGCCATTGGGCTGCTTCGTTTTGAATAAGTCCATTTCCCCCTCCCTTGTTACTAGTATCTCACACCTTATATATATAAGCAACCATACTTATGTCATTCTCACGCTGTTTTTTTAACACATCAACAAAAATAAAAACAAAATAAAATTAACTGTTATGTTAGTAATCTTTGGTACAAGTTAAGTTAAACTCTTCTATAATAGTATACAACAGATAAAGTATCTTCTGACTCACTCTGCACAACTTCACACTGTTAAATATTTCTTAAAAGGTCCCAGGAAATGCAAATAGAATTTATTTTGGTTTGTGTCAAGTCTACAATGAGGGACCAGAAAGCATTAAATATTTGGGTTGATGATGAACATTTGTGGTACCTTTGATTTATCTGAGAGCAATAGAAAATTCCAGGTGACTGGTGTGAATCTATTCATGACACTGACTGCTAATCAATAGTTTCACAAATGATGTCACTTCTTTTTTCTGGCCCTGTTAATTGCAATGGAATGTCCCACAAAGATTTGGAGTAGGTTTATCACCCTTTTCCTGGGACCTTTAAGAACTTGTTTTCCCCAATTTCCATCCACTGCAACTATTATTTGTACCCCACAAACTCATTGTCAAATTTTGATGGACTTTAAAACAAACCGGTAAGTCATCAAAGGTGAATGAATCATCAAATATGGTGCATATTAGGCCAAGAAAAAAAAGTTTGTCTCAGAAGACTGCGCGCATTTTGTTTACAATTGGTCTTTGACCGCATAATTTTTTTTTCTCATTTGATTTTTTTTTAAATTCAGAAAAAAAATGAAAAAAGTGGGTAAAAAATGCAATAATAAAAAAAAGCTAATACATTTCGCATTAGCTTCTAAAAAACAAACAAAAAACATGCATTTTGCATTGCCATTTTTCACATTTCTTCTGAGATAAACATGTTTTTTTTTGCCTTATGCTGAATTCTTAATGGTACAACACTTTGTAGGTTAATTTCAATTTAAAAAAAATTAAAAACCTACTTGCACCAATGTTTGTCGCTACTTGCACCAATATGTTTGTCGCACTCCTGAGAGATCTATTAAAATTCTGACCTGCATTATGACACCCTGCATTGATAAAACTGACCCTGACAGGCCCTGCATTAAGGCCCTGAGGCCTGTCATCAATGGTACTGGATCTACAGATCCTGTAAATACAGGCCTTCCAATATATTCCACATGAACATGCCCTATAGCATCTATCAAGAAAACAATACTAAAGGAAGACCTGGTGAAAGGACCCTGTAATCACAGGGTTACAACAACAACAAGATCTGCATGAACAGGTCCAGCACAATCTGCAATCACAGGCTTAAACTGACAGTGTAGTGATTCTGGCACACACAGGCCTTGCATCAAATATACCCGGCATGAACATGGTCACTACCATTACCATCGGCATGAACAGAATGATCACACAATGTACCCCGATATAGAAGACCCTGAATGTAGAGATCCTAGATGCATGGTCTAACATCACTACATTGCGCATGAACAGGCACAATTCTAGCATATGTAACATCCTGTGGTTCTTTCTCATAATAAAATCGCTGCCAGAATTTCTCAGGCAAAATTGCAGTACGCACAGTGTGAAGTGCGCAAACCCGGAAGCACAATTCTTAAACAGCTGTGAAAATGTAGGCAATTTCATTGGCTGATGCCCGGGTTCAATTCGTTTAATTGAACCCACGTAGTACGCGCTGCGTATTGAAGTTATTTTTAGGTTGAAGCGCTCGCGTCATACCGCGTTTTGCTACTTTCGCGCGCGCCTGCCAACGTTGCGTCTCGTTGCGTTCAGCGGGTTGTTCGAATGTTTTCACTGGGTGATGGCAGTCCTTTCTTGTTGTATTTAAGCCGTAAAGTATCGCGAAATTGGGTTCAAGATGACCTTAAATGATAATTGCTGTTTAAGAATGAGAATAAAGGTATGATTTTGGGAACCGGTACTCTCTTTACGACGAATTGAACCCGGTGACACCATTATTTTTGCGTCGCATTGGGTTCAATTCGTCGTAAAGAGAGTACCGG
>JAMKCH010020656.1:0-42523 GCA_023653785.1 Ophioderma brevispina | reverse complement strand
CTCCAACCAGGAAAATCTGCCTCATAACCACCTCCAACTGGGAAAATCTGCCTCAAAACCGAATTTGCCCCCTCTGACAAGTGACCCCTGTTATGCCCCTGGTCAGTGTGGTCGTTGAATATTACTGATAAAATGGTATGTGCATCAATTGTGAATTTGGTCTACTTTTTAGTGACAAATTATAAAGGGACAGAAATTTCTCACTGGTTCTTTCATTTTGTTATAAAGTGCCAGGGGGTATGCCAACCTAAAAGCAACAGCTAATTCAAAACGGCATCAACTTCCAGCGTACCCAAGTGCTAGTCTTTTTCAAAGACTTAACGATAGGAGGGCGCTCTTACGCATATCAAATGGTCATACACGGACTTCACTAAAAGCTAGGCAGGCTTCGAATTACAATTTTTTTAGAATTACATGCAAATGTAAAAGTTACATGCACATGCTACAGGCTAATGTAAACATGGATTGGTGCTACTGCTAACCTTTATTCATATCAGGACTCTGGTACATTTAGACTATTGACAGTTGACTCCTCCAAATTTTTTTTATCACCCCCCGTTTGAGACTTTTTATAAAATCAAAAAACAAAAAAACACGCGTTTTTTTTTAATTTAAACAAGTTTTTTAAATTTCCATGCCCACGTGCATGCAGGATACAAAAGCTACATGCACACATTGCACAGAGAGAAAGCTACATGCACCTGTGCATGTGTGCAGGGCCGTACGCAGGATTTATTTTGGGGGGTGCGGGACTTCGAAAAAGTGGACTTTTTTTCGAAAAAGTGGACCTTTTGTTGGTAAAAGTGGACCTAATCCCCCTAAAATGGTCCTTTTTTGGACTTTATGAACATTTTATCACCAAAATGTAGACTTTCGTGGCAAAATTTCTCTAAATCTTGCTCCTTTTTATCAAAAATTGCAGCAAAAAGTGGACCTTTTTCTCCTTTTGTGGAATTTGGGGGGATGCGACCGCATCCCCCACACCCCCCTGCGTACGGGCATATGCATGTGCACCTGGGTAATTTGAAGCCTGAGGCTAGGCCGTGTCATGAATATTTAAATCTAAATGATCATTGTTGAAAATTTACACTATTTTGCAGCAGGGTTAATCCACCAACCTCGACGGATTTTGAAGTTAATAATTTATTCCAAACTGATCGTGATATTACTAAGATGTATTGAACTAAGGTTTAAGAGGAGATTTTGTAATGAAACTGAGACAGAGACTGCCATAGTATACGGCGGTCCGGTAAGTACGTAATTCCTGTTTCTAAAATTGCAAAAAAAAAGTTGGCGTAATGTTTGAAAATTCTCAAGACTGGAATAATACCGAAAGGCATTGTAGGAAAAATGGATTTGCCCGTAGAGATTGCGTGTTAACTTTTCCGTGTCTGCGAGTACAGAAGTACCCGACAAAAACGGGTACTTTTGAGAAGTAAAAGTGCAATTGCTATAGAACTTGAGTCATAGATGTTGTGTTAAATATATGATCTTCTAGATTGATCAACATATCAACAATAAGTTTTCAAAAAGTTTGATGTAAGTGCAGGTTCATTGGAATTTTCTGTCTTTTGCCCAATTTTCACATATTTTGAAAACAATATCAATTGCCCCTAATTTTCAGCCCAAATAATAAATTTGAACCCCCTCCTTGGACACTAACAGGAGTGAAAACCCCTTTGTCACTTGTGTTAAACTAAGAAATTCCGCGCTTATATCCCTCTACCTGGGAAACTGGGCTAGAAGTATCCCAGATTTGCTTCAGTGGTTTCATTGTTTTAGCTCAGTGAATCTGAACCATTGCTAAGGAGCACCCTGTGTGGAGTTGACTGGGTCATCCGTGTAGTAAAACTTAAGGCCTGTATTCTCAAAACGATGTTTAACGCTAATCACTGGTTAAATCACAATTTAAAATAAATGAAATTCTCAAAGCATGGTTAACTTTGAACGCTGTTTATATTTTAGCCAAACATCGTTAAACATATCTAAAACGTGTTAAACTTAGACTTGGTCCGGGGTAGTTTAAGGCGTGTTTAACTCAGGCTTCGAATTACCCAGATGCACGCATGCACAGGTGCATGTAGCTTTCTCTCTGTGCATGCTTTCATCAAATGCCTGATATTTTCAGCTATAGGCCTATGTGATACTCATGGTTAGACCCAGGGGGTTAGACCAGTCATCTCCTTTATTTCTGTTATCTTTCTTTTTCGAGTCCTCCGTTGATTTCTTAAGTTAGATATTTAACTAAATAGAGTCACTCCTTTTTGTTTCAAGATTGCCAAGAGAAAGATTTCTGCCATCATGGAAACCTAGTGAAACAACGGGGCTCAAGAAAATGCTGTTATACCGAGAGACCAGCTGTGCACCTGGAAACCATACACACAATGGCCAGAAGAATTGCACTTCACCACCGTTCTCTTAAGGAATTCAAGTATGTCATTGGTGATGTTATGGGAGTTGAATTTCACAGGAGGGTTCTCAAGGGTTTGTTGGGATACCCATGCTCCTTCCAGGGTTCTGAAAGTAACCCTAAACTGAACCCATTTTCAGTAAAAAGTAATGTAACAGATCAACTTTTAAAAAAATATACCAGTTTGTGGTGACCGCTAATGGGACCAATTGCCCATGGTGGGAAAAGGGGGGGAATCTAGGAGCTCCTTCCCGGGAAATTTGATCATTTGGAGAATCTTGACCTTTCCAGATCCAGAATGCCATGAATACAAATGGTGGAATCTATGGAAATTGCAGGAAATAATGATTTTTTCCAGCCCGGCAATTGGCATTCAATTATATCCCAATTGGCACCTGCTTCAATATGCTGATTGATGCAGTAGCTGCAAGATAGGGCTTGCAAAGCAAGCGGCTAGGGGCCGCCAGGTAACCCTATACATACTGTGCCAATTAGGAAGGGGGGTGAATAGAGTTACACAATCTCCTGTTCAGTCATCATAATGCTTTGTTTAGCGAGGAACAATTAAAAGGAAAACGTACGCTGTCTTATGGATAAAATATTCAGTTATTTTTAGAAAATCAGCTTTTTGGGGTGTCTTTTTTGCTAAAGAGGGTGTACATAGACTTAATGGATGTTTTGTATTTTAGCCTTCCAGCGAAAAGCCAATTTGATTCCTGGTTAGGAAAAGACAATAGAAGTTCTCTGATTTTGAGAAACTTAAAAGCTTCGTAGGACCGTTTCGATTACCTGTGAGCAAATTTATAATTTGTCTTTTGGGTATCTCAATCAGCTACAATTTTGCGATGCTTAATTTTGATAGTGTACCTTGTGTTTTGTTCTCGTGTTCATGGCACGAAAAACACGTAGCTCTGTCAATTCTGACACAGTATTTAGAGACCATCAATCATTGTAAATGTCACATCTTTTAATGGATCAAATTTGTTTTGACTGCATGCGTGTCGTTATGGTTCCAATTGTTAAGTGACAACATAAGGATGGAAATTATCTAAATAATAATAATAATAATATACAACCATCTTATATAGCTCATACAACACGAAGTCTCAATGCGCGGATTGCCATTTTAGTACGTCTGCCGGCAGGAAATCGTCACAATCTAGGTGGCAGCTGGATAAGTGCACAACCCTATCAGCACTTAGATTTGTAAAATTCCCCCTAACAGCGCTCCCCATTACGCTTTGGTGGACGAGGTCAATTGAGACTAATCTTGCCCAAGGACACAAACATTTGGCCGCTGCGGGGCTTTGAACTACCGAAGCTGCTGATCCCGAGTTCCTGGCGTTTTTTCACTGACCACCCATCTCTCATCACGTGCTCTTCACACTATAAAAATGTTGTCATTTCAGAATGTCTAAGAAAAGTTTTGTCCTTCTGTTCTTTTATGACCAAATAAAATTAATGTTCGTCATGAAAAGTAAGCATAAAATTTTTGATACTCATAGATGGCCGCCTTGCCTTTTTAGGCAAGTGCAAGGTACGGTTACCTAAGACCTATTAATAAAGATCAATTATACAATATGCTTGTGTTTTTTATTGATGTGAAACAGCCGGGCCCTAGTCGGCGCATTTATAGAAATACTGTTAACTAGTACCTTTGTTTGTAATTTTTGCTTGAGATTCATCTGATTTGCCTACTAATGGATTTTTGGTCCAACCATCGAATCTTGATAGCAAGATAGTTTTAAAGAGTACTAAAATGACAGAATCTATAGAATAGTTTTAGGACCGGAGATACAGCAATTTTCATCCGATTTTTTACAAGGGTGTTCTTGTTTATGATATTTGATCGGCCATTACTTTTTACTTGGGCATCTTAAAACAAAGTCTTAAGTAGTCGCGAGACTGTTGGAACGTGACGTCAGAGGTCAATCCTGTGACTCTAACTTTGCATGTTCTTCACCAATATAGGTATTCTTGCGCTACTGATCACATATAAAAGTAAACATAACAAGTGGGGTATCATTTTAAAGAGAAATATAATTATCTATTCTTCTGATATCCAATTTTTGCGCTATTAAATTGAAGCAGTAGCCAGTTATAGACACACAAGTGATGATTTTTTCAACTTTTTTGCTATTTTTAGGCAGTATTATCTTGAGAGCTGAAACCTGTTAATATAACTATGGTTGTCTCGTGCAGATCTGATCAACAAGGGTCCTTGGTCTTTGAAATTTTAAAACTACTTTAGTTTTCTCCATATTATAGACAAGATGTATAATTTATATTAATCTTTCCCTTGAGATGGCCATCGCACGATGGTGTTTGAACAAAAAAAAACACCATCTGCGCTGGCCATCTCCAGGGAAAGATGTAATAAATAGATACATCCTTGTCTACCTGGAGAACATCGTTTAACACTTTTCAAAACACAAAATTAATCGTATGTTAATATACATTTCTATTCTGATGCTATCCCTATGAAGCGAAGGCAACCTTTCGAACCTAACAAACACCTATAGATATATCTAATCGTTCCTTCTAAAAATCGAACCCTCCGCTGGCATAGCTCATCGGTTGAGCTCGTGCATGTAAGCGAAGGTCGCCCGTTCGAATCCGCCAAAGCGCACATGTTTTTTTTTTCAACACATCGTGCGCTGGCCATCTCAGGAAAGATTAATAAATTATACATCCTACTTGTCGACCTGGAGAACTAAGTAGTTTAAATTTCAAAAACCAAATATAATCGGATATGTAAATATACAGTTTCCTGCATGCTATCCCTAGGAAAGCGAAGGACCCTTCGAAACCTAACACCTATAGATGATATTATCGTTCTTCTAATCGACCCTGCTTGATAACCAGGTCCGGATTAAGGTCGTGCATGTAATCCGAAAGTCGCCGGTTCGAATCCAGCAAAGCGCACATGGGTTTTTTTTTTTTGTTTTCACAACCATCGTGTGCTGGCCACTCCCGGGAAAGATTAATAAATATATACATCCTTGTCTACCTGAGAACTAAGTAGTTTAAATTTCAAGAACAAAATATAATCGTATATGTTAAATATACAGTTCTGAATTGCTATCCTGCTAGGAAAGCGAAGGACTCCTATCGAACCTAACACCTATCTATGATATCTAATCGTTCTTCTAATATCGACCCTGCTTGATAATCCTCATCGGTTAGATGCATCGTGCATGGTAATACGAATGTCGCCGGTTCGAATCCGGCCAAGCGCACTGGGTTTGTTTTGGTTTTTTTTCAACACACCAATCGTGTTGCTGCCATCTCCAAGGGAAAGATTAATAAATATTACATCCTTGTCTACCTGGGACTAAGTAGTTTAAATTTCAAAAACAAAATATAATCGTATATGTTAAATATACAGTTTTCTGATCTATCCGCTAGGAAGCGAAGGACACCTTTCGAACGCTACCCTATAGATGATATCTATCGGTCTTTTATCGACCTGCTTGATAGAGCTCAGTCGTTTAGGCATCGTGCATGTAATACGAAGGTCGCCGGTTCGAATCCGGCCAAGCGCACATGGGTTTTTTTTTTTTCAACACCATCGTGTGCTGGCCATCTCCAGGGAAAGATTAATAAATATATACATCCTTGTCTACCTGGAGAACTAAATCGTTTAAATTTCAAAAACAAAATATAATCGTATATGTTAAATATACAGTTCTGATGCTATCCGCTAGGAAAGCGAAGGACACCTTCGAACCTAACACCTATAGATGATATCTATCGTTCTTCTATCGACCCTGCTTGATAGCTCAGTCGGTTAGAGCGTCGTGCATGTAATACGAAGGTCGCCGGTTCGAATCCGGCCAAGCGCACATGGGTTTTTTTTTTTTCAACACCATCGTGCGCTGGCCATCTCCAGGGAAAGATTAATAAATATATACAAGGGTCCTTGTCATCCTATCATTCACACTTGACGATATAGCAACCTTGTTAGGGGCTACGATATACAGTGCCGATTTCCTTGCTGAAACTTACCACCTACTAATGTACCTCAATACCAACAGAGCAAGAAACCTGGGAAACACTGTCTTGAAGGACACTGATAACGAACACTCTTTTGCCCTGCACCACAATCCTGAAAACTCCCTCATGTCTCCTTGGGACACCCTTTCTAGATCCTTGATGCTCAGAGACGCATCATAGCTTTCGCACATGTGCTTAATGAATCGGCAAAGGAGCATGCTCATTCCAGTGAACGAAATGAGTGACAAAACTTTCGTACCGTGTCCCAAAAAAAACGCAACAGTTGATGGCAGGCGCCATAAGTTTTGAATAAAAGCACGTGACTACTTATTCTTTGTTGTAAGGTAAGATGGGACTGTTAGCTAATATCCTGAAAAGTTCATAAAAGGTGGACGTAAACAGTTTTAAGATATGACCCCAACAATCAAGTAACCGCAGAACCAATTTTACAAAAATGAGGAGCTGCTAGCTGGTAACCACAAGACTTACAATGAAGAACAGAATGGCAAATAACAAATATTGATTGCAATCAACATTTACTTGCCCAAGTTTCTTGCAGAACAACTTCGATTTGAGCTTAAAAATTCTATAAATTAAAAAAAAAAAAAAAAAAAAAAAAAAAGAAACATTAATTTATTGGTGATAAAATATGGTCAAGGAGATATAACCCTGTGACTAAGTCATAGACAAACTCCACATTATATACATAAAATTATATATATTCTGCCTCTCTTTATATCTCCTGTGGGGTTCCGCAAGGGAGTATCCTTGGTCCTCTCTTATTTCTTGTTTATGTGAGTGACATGCATCAGTGTTGACTGCAAAGTGCTTTTATATGCTGATGACAGTGCCTGCTGGTTTCTGTTAAAGATCCCAAAATTGTTTCTGAGAAATTAAGTCATGAGTTAAACTCATGCAGGCAATGGATGATTGATAACAAGCTCTCCTTACATCTTGGCAAGACAGAGGCTATATTGTTTGGAACCAAGAGGAAGCTTAATTCTGTTCATGACTTTGCTGTGGTTTTGCAATGGAAAGACGATTAGCACCTCTTCCTCTGTCAAGTATTTAGGGGTTACCCTAGACAATACTCTGTCAGGAGAATCCATTGCTTCAAGCATCATCAAAAAGGCCAATGGGAGATTAAAATTCTTGTACAGGCATTCTTCAAATTGTGTTTTTTTTTTAAATATGAAATCCCGCAAGACACTGTGTTCAGATTGATAATGTGCCACTTTGATATGCATGCTCTTCTTGGTACTCGGCCTTATCTCATAAGTACAAAAATCAGCTTCAATCATGCCAAAACAAGAGGTACGTTTTATTTTTTTTTAGGTTGGGGACACATACTCATATTGGGCAAACGGAACTGGATCTTGTTGGTATGTTATCGAGCCATGACCGGGTTGTACAACTCAAACTCAACCATGTTCTTTAAAATCTTTCATGATTTGGCTCCGGAGTAGATGAAATTATATTTTACCAGAGTTTCATCTGTTCCTAGATAAAGTACCCAGGGGTAACCCATTCAATTTGGTTGTCCCATTCCCAAAGGTCAGGTTAGATTTACTTTTTATAACACAATATTCCAGCACTGGCACTCACTGCCAAGCGAATCAGACATCATTGCTGTGAATTTGTTTAAGTCCCTTATCAAAAGCATTTGTCAAGTAACCTCTATTATTGACTCTGATCTGGTCTATTTTCCTTTTTGTCTCTGATTGCATTGGCATTAAGGTTCCGATATTTTGTCTCAGCATTTTTGTATGGTTTGTTTTTGTAATATTTTCTCTTTCCCTCTTTTTGGCATCTTAAGGACCAAATGGAATTAACTTTTGTTTTAAAAAGCTTTTTGGGCACCTTGGTACTCCTATTCATTCATTATTGTCTTTGTCTTGTTCTAAAAATCATTTTAGGTGCAATAATCTTATGTATTGTAATCATTTTTAATATGTTTTTTATCATTGTATGATCCTTTGAGTACCCAATAAATCAATCAATCAATCTATAAATGCGTTGATCTGCAACTTTTTTTGACACATTGGAAAAATAATGCAACTTTATGAAAGTAAAACCTATGTTTTTCAACACAAACGCAAAACATTCAAAGTATATTGTATTTATTCTGTCATTAAATTTTGGTTACGACAACCTTTATCAAATTATAATGACTGATTAGCACTAATCCAAAATGCTCTCTTATGTGGACAATACGAAGAGTTTGTATTCCTACAATCCTAATTCCGATCTTTTAAAAAGTGTGTTAAAATGCAGTTTTTAGCTGTTATACCAATGAAACATCATATGGTTAATATGTGTTACGTCAGCTGTGGGGGAAAATGGTGTTTTGGCTTAGGTCCGTATGCACAACAGAGTTAGACGCAGGTCTAACTTTAGACCCGTCTAAGTTTAATTTGTCCCCACCCGAAAAGACATTTTCCTTCCTTTACACTGACACGAGTATTTTGTATTTAAGTTGATGTGCATTAAATTTTTATAAAATTTTTTGAAGTAATATTCATTTGAGGCACCATAAATTTGAACCTAACTTGAAACCTGATCTCAGCTTTTTGTGCATACGGACCTTAATGATTCATATTGGTGGTTCTGGGCGTCAAAACTACGTGCCGTATTTGTCAGTTTATATCCTCCCCAAGTGGGTTTAAATGGGTTCTGACTGCGGGTTACTTTGATCTGGGGGGTCAAATATCTTAAAAAAAATATTGACTCCTACCTTTATGAACTTTTCAGGTATTGAGCTAACAGTCCCATCTACCTTCCCCAAAGAATAAGTATTCACATGGAACTAATGTTGTTCAACTTTATGGCGCTCCACCAGTTTGCATTTTTTTTTTGGGACACACGGTATATGCACCTCAAATCGTAAATTTGCCACTGCTCTTCTTACTTTTGAAGACAAGGAAGCTGAATGGTGTGAGGAATTCCAGGCCAATGCAAAACGAAAAGAAATATGCAACGCTTTGAAAAGCCCATAAGCAAGAAAAGTGAAAAACTGCGGATCCACATTTCATTCACCTTGAGTGAGCTTTGAGAATAGGCAACACTCTTCCGACTAGAAGACATCAAAAAGTCTCTTGATTTTACGTGATTGTTATATTCTGAAGATCTTATGTTTTTTTGCTATTTTTTTTTGGGCGTGTTGCCTACAGTTAGTATTGGAACGAACCTCTACTTTGCATATTTCAAGCACACATCATATCATCTACAGCAATTGATGCCGCCTCCCATGATGAAAGATATGTAAAGGTCATCCCGGACCCAGTGACCACGAGGGAGCGTTGGTCAGGGGGGCACAAGATTGCCTCAGATTTCCACAAGTGTTAGTTATCATGTCCTTCAAGACAACATTTCCCGGTTTTCTTGGAATGGAATGGCAAGCGATGAATATTTTTTCAACACTAGCACATCCACTTTACACCTGGCCATCTGTACTATGTCTGCTAATATCTACAAAGTTTGTGCACAGAGTTGTTTCATGGCAAATTTGAGAATGACCCAAAGCATGAAGTGGACACTCACACCCGGTTCCATGTGAAACTCATTACTGAGAATTGCCCAACACCACCGGTATATGTACTCATACTGCTGCTGCACCATCTTATTGCAGCAATTTGGGTAGATGTAGGAAAAGCATCGGTTAACACACCAATGTACTATTGACATCTTCTCGTCTGTGGGCAAACCGTAATTTATGCTGCATTGCCCCGGATTATCGAATTCCTGATGTGCTTATACCGCAGCTTTGGCAAAACTTGCAAATTTTTGATCATCTTCAGTGATTCAAGTTGGGAGAGCCTACTGTTGACCCAGGATTTGTTTGATACCCTTGAAAACTTCGATGTATGGACATTCTAAGTTTCAATGATGTGAATGATGCTAGATATGCCATTTCAAATTATGCACCAAGGGATATGAGTTAAATCCTACTTCACCATCAAAAGTATCATATCCTTCTGTTTCAAAAACGTACACCCATATGTTGAATCTTCAAGTAGGATGACTTCATTCTTCTGACGAAGATAGTCAGATGATGAAATTGCCAGTAATAGGGAAAGATCCCGTCTACAGTTTGGGATGCGGCATGGATCTAATAGTAACAGGAAGTAGGCTAACTGTAGTACTTGAATGTCCAAGGGGTTTTGCAATCACTCCCACAATGCAATTCAATGTGCCTGTCCTCTACTGTAAAATAAACATGGTAGTTTCTAGGGATAAAGGTGTTCCAAACGTTTAAGAACCAAAGACATTTCATGATCATGCTAAAATTCCTAAGTGCAAACCTTTGTTGGCTTAAATAAGCGTATAGGTCAGGGTTATTACGTGTTAAAAATAGGATTTCGTTGCGAAATTTAACCAAAAACTGCCGCATTTTGGGATTTACTCTATCCACCATCTTAGTGATTTCGGTCTGTATAATAATGTAATTTACATGCTATTGTATTTAACCCGGGGCACTGACATAGAAAGTGGTACGGGTTTGTTTCGGCCAATAAGACCACAAACCACAAGTGTGGTGCCCCTCTAGCAGTTCTAAGACCCCCATTTTAAGCCTAATCAGTTCGTTAAGGTCCCTTTTTGGGAAGTTTTGCCTTTGAAACTAAATTATAGACGGATTTTAGTTCCAAACCTAAATTTTTTCCTCCTCCAACTTCATTTCTAAAGGCCATTTTGCGGGTACCAATTAGTTGGTCCAAGTTCGGAATTCGGGGCCGCAAGTATCCGACCAAGAAAAGGTTGATTGCCCTTACTGTTCTTGAATGAAACAAAGTGAAGCAAATGTCTTCAGTCCCCTTTAAGACCATTGTTGGTCCGTTATATAAGTTAGGGTCTTTCAAAGGGTTGTTAATTTTGTGGCCGTTCGAGAGAGAGAGAGAGAGGCATACTTCTAGAGCTTTCTCCAAAATTTGAGAACTTTGCAGACCCATATAAGGTCCTATAGACCCCCGAAAGGTTCTGATGGGTGCCTGAAGAACCTTTTTTTATATAATTTATGAACCATTTATCCATATTCCACCTGAATGACAGATTTACAACTTTTCGAAGGGTGCATATAACGATCGATTATTGTTGTCAGAGGCAAACAACCTAAAATGAGCAAATTGGTTAAAATAACGGAAATTGAGTGGTCAACTTAAAGTACCATTACGCAAAAACTAATAATAGAGGAACACTTTTCTTCTCAGTTGTATGTAGCAAATATATCGAGGGCAAATTTTGAGAAAATATGAAGGAAAATATTGATATCGTCATGACAATTTTCATTTATTTCAGCCATTAAGTTAAGAATAGCAAAAAATGAAAAAAGCATCACTTTGCCTATAACCAGCTACTGCTTCAATTTAATATCGCGCAAATTTGATATCATCGAATAGATTAATTTTATTCCTTTAAAATGAAATACCCAATTTGTTAGGTTTACTCTTTTACTTTGACAGTATCGGCTAAGAATAGCTATAATATTGGTACAGAACATGCAAATTTAGAGTCATTGACCGCTGACGTCACGTTCCACCGCTCGCACACTTAAAAGACTTTTGGTTTTCAGATGGCCAAGTATGCCTATACAAATAATCATAACAGACAACCTTAAAATCAGGATTATAATGGCTGGGTATCCTCCCGGTCTATTTCAATCATCTTATGTCTTTCGAGTATTCATAAACAGTGCCCATTCTGATATGGCATGACTTTTTTGACTATTTTCGACCATTATAGATTCTAGGTAAATTTTCCAACAATCTAATCATTGGTAAGACAGAGGAAGTCCAAGTAGAACGTTTTTGAATTTGTGAGTTGGTTTTTGGCTTCTCGTTTTGGACATTAAATGACGTCATGCGCTATTTTTCTCATGAAAGTTCGACATCCTGTTAGCAACTTTGCTTTTGGGGGTCTTTTTGGGATAAATCTACCCAATATCAAACTTCTTCCTAATACAAGATATTCTGCATCATAACAAAATTTTTGCTAAATTTATGACAAACCTTTGTTCAAATCAGCTAAGTCCTGAGTTTTTTGGACTTCTTATATTTTTAATAATTTTGGAATTTAAATGGCATCTTCTCTGGACTTGATTTTGTCCTTATTATGGCCTTTCATTTTTATTTCTGAACTCCCTATTTAGTGTCATTATATGGGCTTTGTTGTGTGTCACACTAGAAGGGTTGATTTTGCTTGACACGTATCTTTATTTACATAAAAGAACACAGAAGCACATGGACAACATAAATCAATCTCTCTTTTTGAAGATTTGATGGCCTCAAAGGCCGAGAAGACAACGTTGCCAACTTATAGTTATACTGCACGATGCCTTGCGTTTTAGAGCTTCTTTTTTTTGAACTCTTGTTTCCTCCTGGCTTGGATTGACTGTTTGTCTGCTCGTCGGCTTGTTAAGGTTTTCATCATCAACCAATTTACCCATTCTTAACAGCTCGTTCATTGGATTGCTAGTTGATTGCCGTAGAGTCTCCGTAGGTTGGCGGTGTTGGTGGGATGGATTCGGAGGTATCCATAAGGTCGGAGAGTCATAGTCTGGGCAGAACTCATGTTTATAGTGTCAAGAGCTGATGTAGGAGTGATGCTCGTTGCGGTGAAATGGTATTAATTTGAGAGATTATTGCCTAGAAATTCCTCTCGCGTGGATGTGAAAAAAGTCGGCGTGGCTTCGCTTGCTAACTGCCTCAGTAGCTACGCAGAGGCAACCGCGCGTAGCCGTCCTTACAACTCAACGCAGTTCAAGACTGACCTGGCGAATAGTGCCAGAGTAGTACGATTTGAGAGACATACTGATATTTTGTTCAAGGAAAATTCAGAAATAACATATGAAAGGCTGCCAACCAACGGCTATATACGAAAGAGTTAGGTCCCAATTTCAAAACTTTCTACTTCTAATTGGTTTGTGAAGTAATAAAAGTTTTATTTTGGGATAAGAGTAAGCCTATTTTTGTAGGCTTAGAGGCCCATATTCCATTGATTAGTTTGATAATACATCGTGATTCTGTATAGATCAGAAATTTAAGATCACTATGATGGGCTTGTCCTTAGGCTTGTGACGTTTTGAGAAACTGATATGAATACATTTAGTCTCTAGCTCTAATGGACTTCTCATACCTTTTTTTGTTTTGTAATGAATGATTATTCTCCTCTATATTTGGTAAGCCCTGGGAAATGTTTTTGGTGACGAACAGCAGAGATTCCTTCGCGCTAATGACTGGTCATCAGGAGAGCATGCCAGCGCCCTATCTATGCGGGGTGGCCTATTGTCCAAAACCGAAGAGCATAGAACGATTGTATAAAGTAGTGAATGGGGATAGAGTTACGCAATCTACTGTTCAGTCATCATAAGGCTTTGTTTAGAGAGGACAATTAAAAGGAAAACTGTAATACGCTTGTCTTATGGATAAAATATTCATTTATCTTTTAGACAAGATACAGCTTGTGTTCTTTTTTGCAAAGACGGTGTACAGAGACTTAATGGATGTTTATGTTTTAGCAAATTCCAAGCGAATTGCCAAAATTTGATTCCTGGTGGAAAAGACATCGAAGTTCTCTGATTTTGAGAAACTTAAAAAGCTATCGTAGGACGCATTTCAATTACCTGTGAGCAAATTTATTGATCGTTTGGGTAATCTCATCAGCTACATTTGGCTATGCTTATTTGGATAGTGTACCTTGTGTTTGGGTATCGTGTTCATGCACGAAACACAAGCTCTGTCAATTTGACACATATTAGACAATCAATCGTTGTAAATGTCCATATTTTAAGGATCAAATTTGTTTTGACTGATGCGTAGCGTAGGGGGGTGATAGAGTTACGCAATCTACTGTTCAGTCATCATAAGGCTTTGTATAGAGAGGAACAATTGAAAGGAAAACTGTATGGCGTGTCTTATGGATAGAATATCCATTTATTTTAGACAAGATACGGGTGTGTCTTTGTTTGCAAAGACGGTGTACATAGACTTAATGGATGTTATGTTTTGGCAAATTCAGCGAATGCCAATTTGATTCCTGGGTAGGAAAAGGCATAGAAGGTTCTCTGATTTTGAGAAACTTAAAAAAGTATCGTAGATAGGGCTTGCAAATATGGAATACCTGAGGGTGATAGGATATGCCATGAGAGGTCTGTTTAAAATATGAGCCGATTCGGTTCGGTACATCAATATGCCGCTATTCAATTTTTTTTGTTGAGGGGCAAAGCCCCAGAAAGATATGTAGGCCTACTTGATGTCACTGAGGGACCATAGTTTTAAGCCAGAGGTTCAAAAAAGGGCAGTATGTATGAGTGTTTCCATAAGGTGACACTCTTTTCCGACATACTTTTCCGACACCCTATTGGGGGGGGGGGGGAATTCGAACCAACGGAAGAAAACAACATAAACCACATGGTTTATTCCGTTAAGGTCCATTAAGGTTTCCGAATTCATAGGGTGTCAGAAAAGTATGTCAGAAAAGGGTGTCACGTTATGGAAACACCCAGTATGTATTTTGTTTTATACTTTGATATACTTTGTTTCAATACTCAATGAAAGGTCGCCTTATACAACAGCAGGATTCAGAACCTTAAGTACTATTTTACGTCCAGAAATGTCTTGCTGCATTTATGTGCATGTGCAATATTACAAACCAGCTACTATTTCAATCAATCAACTTTATTTTCATCTCAACATAAGAATATACATCAAAATTTGATATAATTTAAATTGGAAATTTACAATACAAACAATATATAATTGGAACAACATTAATGGTGACTGAGATGGGGATACTACTAAACGAATGGCCTGATGTTGTAGTGCCCGGTAAATAAAGAGATATAAATAAGACAAACAAATTAACCGTATAAAATGGACTAGACATACAACTTGGAACTCAAGAGCATCTCTAACAGTAAATGAAGAATAAACATAATTGATTTGCCCGCAGACTAAAGAAAAACAACCAAAGCACGAAATGTTGAATCTCACATCTGTTCTATGCGGAACACAAAACATTTTATTTCATTTGAGGACCACTGCAATTTGGCATCAATCCAAGACAAAAGCTTGACTAGGGAAAGCTCCTTTTAGCTACATTGCAATAGGGAACTGGATAGATTATCAGTCATTGAGTCATAGTGTTCCCAAAAGTTGGCCTTCCATGCCCGACTCGTTTGTTGTAAACTAAACATCTTGAGATTGCAACAAACAATTTGAACAGGACAAACGGCATTTGAAAGCTAAGACTGTGCCTTTTGAAGATGATTAAGTATCATGTCACAACTATATTTTGTAATTGGCAAAGAGGGCACTTTTTCACTTGTACAAGTTTTTGAGACAGGATGTAGATAAACCTGCTGTATAATTAAGCAGGTGTTACATCATCGTTGAGCTCCTCAGTTTTATTTTGTGCTAATTTGCATAAAAACTTTCAAGTCAGCAGGTTTTTTTGTGGTTGGTCGGGTTACCCCAAACAAAAAATTTTTTCTATATGCCTTAAGGGCCACCAGCAGGGTCCAGACAGAGCCCCTGGTTGGGGTCCAGGGGTAATGCCCCCGAGAATATCATTTGCCAGCAAATTAGACATTATGTTTACTATCTGAGTAATCGGACGCCTAGCTACATCTTAATGTAATTTGGAAGGACATTGAGATTTTGTTAAAACTCAGTTTAATTTGGTTAACTTATGAACCCAATTTCAACACTGATTCAATGTTGAGATACAGTAAAATTTCAACTGAGGTTCTAATCACATTGAAACCCATCAAGTTGAAGTTCAACAGTGATTCAACTTTGATTCAAGTATAAAGGTGATTACATAAGTGGCCATGCCGACTGCCGCTCAGCAGCAAACCGCTTGGTGTACGCCACTTGCAGGATATTTAGCTATGAAAGTCACGCGGGCCATATCGTTTGGAAAGACAGTCATGAGCGGCAATGCTCCAGAGTTAAATTCATGTAACTCTATGCGATTGCCGCTTTGGGCAATGCGGAGCCGAGCAGCAGGGAGATCGATTTATTGGCTTGACGCTCTTTGCCGCTTGGGTCACCAAGTGGTGGCGCCACAGGGGGCTTTTGCCCCCTCCATTTTTTTCTTTCCCCACCCTTTTTTCTTCCCTTTACCCGGGGGGATTTTTTTTAAAAAATCACAATTTTGGGGAAAATCAGCCAATTTTGGGCCAAAATGGTTAAAAATATCCAATATTTGATACTTTGCTCCGCCCAGAATTTCATATGTTCCCCCTCCCCACCAAATTTACTTGCCCTCCCGTTTTCCCCCGGAAAAAGAGGTCTGGTGTCGCCACTGGGGTCACCGCTAGTGATTCTGTCATGATTGCGTAGTGAACGTAAATTTAATCCATCAGGCAAAGCTGTAAGCAGCATGACACTATGCAACAACCTTAAGAATGCAGCATCAGTCCACTGTGGCTAGCTACAAATCAAACATTTAACAATTTATTAGACAACTAGGTCAGATGAATAATCCAATAAGCAAGGGCAGACAACTGAAGGACACCATAATTGACAATGAAAGTAGGAGACAACAGTACAGTAAACGTAACACTCGCACCTTCCCAGACAGCTGAGCAGACAGTTCTGGTAATACGTCGGGACATCCTCCAATAGCTGATGCCAACAGACAAGGTAATATTCAAACGTTGGTTGCTGTTACATGTAATTGTGGTTATCATGGTTATAGTTCTGATTGATGTGATTGTTCCAGGTGTTCTTTTGTTTCAGTGTGGTATTTTTTCTTTATTAGAGCTGTTTTATACCCTATATCTCATATCGAATGTTCATTATTAAATACTTTGCAGATATAAAGTAATTCCCACATTAAGATATCATACAGTATGTTTTAAAAAAAAAACCTTTGCGATTTGTCATACTAAATTATTCCAGGACTTTGACAAAATTTTGAAATCAACTAGGCGGTCACCCGGCTTTTGTAATTACCTGGCTTTCTTGCCCAGCTAGATAAATTGTATGACATTTGACCTCCAATTTGTTCTGTGTTCAGGTCAGCGTCCGTTTGACCAAACGGTGGTCATAGGGCATTTACGGGCGGTCTGGAAAGTGTGTAGTCAGTGTCATAGACTGCGAAAGTTATTATCTAAATTGATACTGCGCTAGAGATTAACGTTGTCAGTCAGTCATAGCGATGCATCAAATTAAACAAATCTCAAATATCTCCGGAAAACGAAGGGGTTCTATGGAGATTTTTGCATTCGAGGGTCTGTTACTATTTAAATATGTATCGTAATTGGGTCTGAACCTATAGAACCTAGCGATGAAAATTGAACGTTTTTGCGGGTACTTCGGTGCTTGCAAACACGGAAAAGCGAACACGCAATCGCTACGGGCCGCATCCTTTTTCCCACAATGCCTTTTGGTATTATTCCAGTCGAGAATTTCAAACGCTGGTTTCAATTTATGCCAACTTTTTTTTTTTCAATTTTAGAAACAGGATTCACGTACCGACGCCGTAAGGGAAAGTCTATACGAATTGACACTAAATGACCGTTGGACCTTTTGGGTCACTTTGAAACCCTGATAACGAACCTCAGACAGTCCTCCCCTACTTTTATGCCAATGAAATTGATGGTTGCCAGTCCTAAGCACATAATGTACTCATATCATTTTTATTTGATGTCAAATGCTTTTTAACTTTTTAACTTCACAAAAGTATTCTACATTGCATATTTGATCAGGGCCGATGCTTGTGGGGGTGTGACACCCCTTTTACAAAATTCTGTCGGCAAAATGTTGAATTGTTGGCGAGATCGGTATTGTGTCGGCAAATTGACAGTTTTTAGGGGCAGATTGCCGGCGCTCCCCCTCTTTGATATTTTGAATATAGAAATTTGCAAAATGACGGCATGGGTGTCGGGCGTTTTGGTAGGTCGACAACTCCCCCCACCCGCTCTTCAGAATTTCGAACAGAGTGAAAAATTTGATAATTCATGAATCCGGCCCCTGGTTTTGTCGGCAACACAGACTCAATCCCCCCTTAAAAATGGTCTGGGAACGCCCCTGTATATAACATCAAATATGAAGTTTTTATCGACTATAAACCGGCCCTTGAATATTAACCTGTTCAGTCATTAACACTTCTTGTTCCAATTAAGGTGCTCAAAACAATCTCAGGGAACCCGGGTCTGAATACACTACATTGAAAAGACAAAGGTCATGGCAGCGATATGGTGCTGGAGATGCAGAGGACGTCCAAGGTAACAGGCCTGATGATAATGAAGCTCATTACCATGGTGACACAAATCGAACAGAAGGAAAGGGTAAGAGTTTTGAATTTGTTTTTTTGATGCATTCATACACCCACGGGAAAAAAATTATTTTTTAGCCTAATTCGTCAGGTGTATAACTTAGTGACGAGTGTATAACTTAGTGACGGGTTGGTTCTATTTTTTTATCATTTTTCAAAATTTAACGAAAAGGTAGTACATTTCAACTTCTACAAGTTTACCAAGTTTCAAAGCTGTAATGTACATAATTAATTAATAATCTTAAATTTTTGCCACTTTTGATGGATGTTGAGTCTACAGGGCTTGAAATAAGGATTTCAGATCCAGGAGCAATTTTTGGTGTTTTTAACATTTTATTGCCCCTAGTCTATACAAATGTACACAGTTTTGTTTCAGAACCAGGGGCATTTTGCCTTTTAGCAGGGGTAAATTTTCCCCTTGCCCCTGCTTATTTCAAGCCCTGACTGTTGAGAATAGAAACTTTGGGTGTTTTACTTAGTGACAGATGCTAGGCCCTCGTAACTCATGTGTTGTGTTTTCTAAATTTCTGAATTTTCACAACTTTCAGGAGTATTTTACTTTTTATTTGGTGAAAATCGGACATTTCGTTCAAATGTTATGATTGATCGAAGTGTACAGCATCGCACAGAGAAAGACGATTTCTTATGTTTCGTATTGTTTTTCAAGCAGCTACATATACTTTGTTTTTCATTGTTTTTTGGTCCCCCGCCAACTTTGTTGGCGAAGGGGGACTATAGAAATGCTCTCCGTCCGTGTGTGTGTGCGTGTGTGTGTCCCACGCGATATCTTTGGAACTAAGCAAGCGTGGGTGTCCATCTTCGCAACATAGATGTATCTTGAGTACGCGCTGGGTGGGATTCGAAGTGGGTCATGTGTCATGGATCAAAGGTCAATGAGGTCAAAAATATGGTCAAATGTAGTCAAAAATAGGGCTAAATTGCTATTATAAACGTTGTCAACACGATATCTTTTGATCTAATCAAGTATGGGTGTCCATCTTTGCACCATAGATGTCACTCAAGTAGGCGGTGGATGAGTTCGGAGGAGGATCATATGCCATGGGGTCAAAGGTCAAATGTGGTCTAAAATAGGAAAAAATTGCTATAAACCTTATCTGTTGTGGTAGGAGGATGAAACTTGGTGGGTGTGGTCAACATTCAGAACCGAAATTTTTTAAGGTCATTTGAAGGTCATGCGAGGTCATTCAAGGTCAAATCACTAAACATGTGGTAAGAGGATGAAATTTGGTGGGTGTGGTCAACATTCAGTACCGAAAATTTTGAGGTCATTTCAAGGTCATGAGGGTCATCCAAGGTCAAATCATAAATATATGGTAGGAGGATGAAACTTGGTGGGTGGGGTTCAACATCAATGCCAAAATTTAAGAAGTGAATTTCAGGGTCATGAGAGGTCATTCCAAGGTCAACATAAAATGTGGTGGAGGATGAAATTTGGTGGGTGGGGTCAACATTTAGTACCGAAAATTTTGAAGGTCATTTCCAAGGTCACGAGAGGTCATCCAAGGTCAAACACTACAAATGTGGCGGAGGATGCAACTTGGGGGGTGGGGTCAACATCCCATGCCAAAAATGTGAAGGTCATTTGAAGGTCATGCGGGGTAATTCAAGGTAAAATTTCACTAAACGTGGTAGCAGGTTGGAAACTGGTGGGTGTGGTCAATATCCAGTACCGAAAATTTTGAAGGTCATTCAAGGTCATGTAGGTCATCCAAGGTCACATCAACTAAAATATGTGGTAGAGGGTGAAACTTGGTGGGGTCAACATTCAGTGACAACTTTTTGAAGGGTAATTGAAGGTCAGCGGGGTCATTCAAGAGTCAAAATCACTAAACCAGTGGTTAGGAGGATGAAACTTGGGTGGGGGTGGTCAACATTCAGTGCAAAATTTGATGGTCCTTTCAAGGTCATGCAGCATCATTCAAGGTCATGCAGCATATTAAAGGTCAAATCTTTGCACATGGGTTGGTGGTATGACCCCTAGTGAATGTGGGTCAACATTCAATGCCCAATTTTGAAGGTCATTTGAAGGTACATGTGGGGTCATTCAAGGTCAAATCATTATCATGTGGTAGGGGGATGAAACTGGTGCATGTGGTCCAAGTTCTGCGAAATCTTGGAAGGTCCCTTCATGTCAATGGAAGCGCCTCAGTGGTTCAGAACACTTATTTCCATTGCAATCTCATCTTGGTCTTCGATTTTAATAGTGAATACCCGCATTAAACGATTTTACTGATGGTGTTTAAAACTCGGGTGATATTATTGCCTGATGTACGTTTTATACCTTTGCTTGGGATCCCTGCATACAAACCAATAAATCTGAGTAAATTGACCAATTAAACCTACTATTGAAATACCAAATACACACGAATTAATCTAGAGTGCTTAAACCATTGATACTTTTTTGTCGTCGTTGTATTAGCAAAGTATCATGCTTTTGAAGGGCAGTTGCTGCGTATCGGTGAATTAATT
This sequence comes from Ophioderma brevispina, assembly GCA_023653785.1. Taxonomy (NCBI): domain Eukaryota; kingdom Metazoa; phylum Echinodermata; class Ophiuroidea; order Amphilepidida; family Ophiodermatidae; genus Ophioderma; species Ophioderma brevispina. The sequence goes on along the minus strand of JAMKCH010020656.1, from coordinate 21,351 downwards.
ATGTTATACAAGGGATGTCGGGTATTTCCCGCATATTTTTTTAATTTCTGTTGTCCGCGTCCAAATTTGTTGTTTCAGGTACTTTTTTGTATCCTAATTGTTGTTTTGTAATTTTTTGTCTTTTGGTGTGATTATGTCAGGTCAACTAGTGAATTTTTGTAGTTTTGCTCAAACCTATCAATTAAGTGAAAAAAACACTACGTGGATGTAATTCTATGTCATTCATCTGGTGATGGAAAATGTGTACCAGGGGGGGACGAAAAACGATGGTAAATGTTTATATACTGATGGTGAAGATCTTCTCAATAATGAGACCAATTTATTGCCCAAATGAGTTTTAAAAATGATTTTCGTGAATGAACTATGTCAAGATGTAAAATGTGTTTTAAACCTTGAGATATCAAGTACTTTCAAAATGATTAAGAAGCTATGTATGATACAAAACATGCACTGTTCATACGTACTGTATGCCAAAAACAATTTAAACATAGTATAAACTCAGAAGAAAAACGATTCTCATGCTTACTATAGTCATATCCGTGTATAAGTAAAAATTTTGATAAATTGAAAGAATGCATAGAAACATTGAACATGAATTTACCAATGATTGGTTTATCTGAAACCCACTTAAAAGACAAACCACAGTGAATATTTCCATTTCCTGAACAATATTGAGTAGACAAAAGTAAAGATCGGGGAAAAGGGAGGCTGTATGTTTGTATATATCTGACACAAGCTAAAATATTAAAAATTGGCAATGATTTATGTGAAGCCAATTCAAATTATGAATCATGTTATATAGAAATAGAAATGTTAAAGAAAGAATATTGTGTTGGTGTGGTTCTATCGAACACATAAGGCCATTGACGACCCTTTATCAGGACTCAGTCCGGTATCAGAAAATCAATAATGGAAGACAAAATTTAACTTTTATAATGGGTGACTTCAATATTGTTTACGAAGGATGACCCGAATAGACAGGACCATGAGTAGTATTTAGATTTAATTTATTCTATTCACTTATTCCATCAATTCACAAACAACTAGAAATAACCGAGGAGGGGCTCCAATAAATAGATAACATCTTAACAAACCTAGATAAAAATGTAATTGTAATTGGTAAAATTGTTCTCACTGATGTAAGTGATCTTTGCAAAATATTCTGGACAACCCAAAATTAAGTGTGAAAAATGAAACGACCAACAACAGGTAGATAGATAAAAGGGTCTTTAGTGATTCTAATATAGCAAACTAACGAAGGTTAAACAAGGTGAATGGGAAAGGGTATTGCAAGGTAATTAACGTAAATGACGATTATGAAGTATTCTTGAAAAATTTTATGCTCATTATGAGGAATGTATTACCATGCAAAAAGTATTACAGAAAAAAGAAAGAACCGATATCGCCCTGGATTACAAAAGGTTGTTAAAGAGTATAAAGTACCAAAAATCAATTATACAAAGAAATGAAAATACCCGAGTCCACACCGAACTCAAAAGTTTTTAAAAATATATCGGAACAAATACACCAACTTATTCGAACAATCAAAAAGAGAACACTGTTAAAAGGTTCGAACAAAAACCAGGTAACATGAAGAAAGGAACTTGGAAATATGATAAATAAAAGTGATGTGTCGCAATAAAAATGAGACGCATCCAAAACAAAATTCAAAACGGAGAAAATAGCTTTGCACAAATACCCACACTGAGATGCCAACGAGTTTAATGACTTCTTCGTCAACATTGGTCCAAAAGTTAGCTGAACAAAATACATAATTCTGGGAAAGGTTTATCCGAATAGTTAAAAGAGCCGATACAAAAAGTATGTTTTTATAAAAATGAAGTATATTAAAATAATTGCAAAATTGATCAAAACAAAAGTCACTGGTCATGATGGTATTGGCAATTTCGTTCTTAAAAAAGTAGCACAAAGAAGAAAGAAATAGCAAAACCACTAACAACCAATTTTATTTTTCAATATCATCAGGAGGAAGTTCCTGACAGTAAAGATTGCCCAAGGTTATAAACCAGTTATAAAAAAGATGAGCACAATATTTTCCAAATATAGACCAGTACTCTGTATACCTAGCTTTTCAAAGATTTCTCGAACGTTAATATTCAACAGAGGTATAAGTTTTAGTTGATAAGAACAACCATTATAAATAATAACCTATGGGTTCCGCCAACAAGTCTCAAACCTACATGGCAATGATTGATTTGGTGGAGAAGGTTTGTAATGCTGTGTAGATGGAGAATAATCAGAACCAAAACTGTTGGTATTGTTTAGATTGTCAAGGCCATTCGAACTATTGGACCATAAATATTATTCCGCAAATTATAGCACGTATGTTTCAGAGGCCTGGTTGTTACGATGGTTTAATTTAGTTATCTAAGTCATAGGATGCAATATGTATATTTCAATAATAAGAAAATCCAACTTAAGAAAAATTACTTGTGGCGTCCCTCACGGATCATCTTGGGACCCTCTCTTGTTTTTACTCTATGTCATGATATTGTAAATAATCTTACTATGCTAAATTTTGTGTTATTAGTGTGATACTACGATGTTGTATTCGCATGATGATATCGCCAGTTAAAATAAATGTATAAATGAGGAGTTTAAAAGAAGAGAGTAAACAAAACTGGTTCCAAGCAAACAAACTATTCTGTTAATGCAGGAAAAACCAACTATATGTTACTAGGCACACGTATGGTTAATGCAAAAGATGTGGCAATTTAAATAGATAGTTGAATGGTAATACAAAGCTACAAAGAGTTGAGTTCCACGAAAGTTTTCTCGGTGTTATATTGATTGAAAACCTTACTGGAAAAAACAACATTGATGGTATATCAAAACCTATTGAACGAAAGCTTGTTATATCAATAAGCTAAAACATTTTATTCCGGATCGAATTTGGTATCTTTAATCAATGTACGTTTTTTACCTATGTAAATTATAGTGTATTAGTATGGGGTAATATGTATCATAAGCTATATGGATTAAAATATTTAAACTTCAAAAATGGCTTTGTACGAACTTTTCAGAATAGCATTACAGAACGCCACTCAGCTCCCTGTTCAAGACAGATTTAAAATACTAAATTGCTATGATTATATAAATTTGAAGTGGGCATTTTCATGTTTAAAACATTCTGCAAATCAGCTGCAAAAAACATTTAAACATTTTTTTCAAAACATGTTGAATATCATAAATTACTGTACTAGGAATGCCAATGAATCTACTCAAAACAAGAAAACAAGAAAAAGTTCTCGGATCAAACTGTAAGTACTTCTGCGGCCAATTCTATGGAAATCGTTTGATCAAAATTTGATGAAACTTTAAAATCTGTAAAGTCTTTTAGAAATCCATTTAAAAAAATCATCTTTTATCACAATATTAAACAAACAACGAGAAGTTAGGGTTGGAGCATGTTAGGTTGGAGCATGTGTATGTATTTGTATTTGTCATTCATATATTTGTTACATTTTCTGTATTATTGTAATATAGATTTATACATTATGTTTTGTGTTACAAATTTCGTTTGGGGTTGTGATACATTGGCCTCCTGGCCTTTTGGTCACATCCCCATATAATTTCTCTGTATTTTAAGTGTTTTAATGTTCTTTTGATGATGTGGAACTCAATAAAAATAAATCAATAAAGCAAATAAAAAGCTTCCCATGAGATCTTAAACTTATGGTGCTTCTTGTTTCATTAGCTACTCACTGGGCGGACGATCTTTGTGGTCGAGAACCGCCTTGTTCAAGCAGTAATATTAGGAGAATTACAAAATAAATTAAGTTTTGGGGTAAAAGGGACCATTTACAGATTTGTTTTTAATTTTAAAAAATAGTATTATAATAGAATATAAATTTAGATTACAAAACAAAAATTGCAATAATTAATTACTGGAATAATTGATTAATTAACAACCATTAAAACGATTCTGGACCTTTTTGGCCTATATTCTTTTTTTGCATTTGCGAAGGTTTCAAACTTGCCCCCCACCCAATTATCTCAAAAACGGTTGACTATGACATCAAACCTTGGGCACAAAACTAGTTTTAGGGACATTACTATGATCTTGAGAGGATTGCATAAAACCCTTTCAGTTTTTGATTTGTGTATGCCACCCGCAGCAAAAAATGGTGAGAGAAGTTTGAACAGCGTTGCATGGCAAACAAAGAATTTAATTTTGGTACACGCTCTCATAGGAGGCAGATGCCTGGCAGAGTAATTGTTTAAGAAACAAACTATGTTCAAATAACGTTATATTTTTGAGATAAATGGGGGGGGGCGAAAATTGTCATTCTGAATTTCTGATTTTCTTAGTGCCGTGACCTTTGACCCCTGCTTTAGCAACCGGAGGTCGATCTGATCCGAGACAAATATATTTGAAAAAGGCTCATCATACCGACCATTTTGGTATAGCACTTGCGTGTATTCAAAGAAACTATGTGCTGTGATTGCATAATCGTATTATGTGTATAACACGACTCCATTCCCCCCTTAAGTACTTATTTATATGAATTGTGTATGATGCATACTGACTCTGCAAAAGTTGGCCATTTTTCAAATTGGGATATTCTCAAAACATTTTTTCCATAAATTTGATTTTATTTGGCCTTTTAGAACCAGCCAAGAAAATCCTACGTAAGCGCTCCAGACTCAAGTGAAATCATACCCAACATGCTGTACAATGGAACTCAAGATATCATTGGAAAACATGACACCAGAATAGCTCAAGAAATGCATTCGACTTCTCATGCAAGGTAGTTTCATGAGTTCCACTACTGTGGTTACCACAATAGAGTGTGAGTTCCTTGGGTATTGGCAAAATTTCTTTTTACATGGGAGGATGGGTTGATGAAATGTATATGAACAGGGTTTGTCTGAAGAGATCCATACTAGCACATGTGCTCGCAAAAAGCTGCTAAAAACTTTTGCCTTTAGAAGCTAAATCGTTAAATGTAATTGTAATTCGAACAAATGCTCGCAAAGCGCACAGAATTTTACAATTTTAACTATTATGGTACAATATAGGTTTTTTGCCACAAAAAACACATGAACAGGCATCAACAGGGGGGGGGGTGTTAATGTACAATTGAGGCATCCCCTCTCAAATATTGGGGGTATATCCCCGGGATTTACGCCTATTTTCCTGGGGCCGGGGAGGGTGCTAATCTAAAGTGGCAGTACGGGTATGTGCGGCTTTTACGACCATAGTTTGACAGTCCAATCAGGAGTTCACTCCAACATGCGTTATTTTCTTGTACACGAGAATAAATTACACTCGCTGTACCTCAATACTGGTCCGAAAATGCTCTGGAAAATTTCCTGATTGAGGTCAAATACCTGAATCATTATAAAGCCTCATATTGTTGCGAGTGTGTCAACTACTATCTAAGTTGGGTCAAAATGATGAAAGGGTGTTTTAAGGTGAAAACAACCAATTAAAGCGACTAATTTTAAGTTTGAAAAAGCGTTGTCTCTGAATTTATAGAAATCCCCCCAATTTTAAGGCCTCCCAATCTTAATTGGAATGTTGCTACAAAAAAGTCTGTGTACGTGTTTTACTCATCTCTTTTAAGAAGCGAAGACCACGGAAATGATAACCTTACATTTACTGCCATCACGAATTGTAATTCCCGTTGCTTTATGACATGGGCCTGATTTCCATCGATTTTAACTGCAACGTTGCCGGGAATGTTGGACAATGGCAGGTCGTTTGCCTATTGTTATGTGGAAGCCCGTGTAAAATGACCCGGTCCAACAATTTTAAGGTAAACAATTGTACTTGGGTGACCTGCCGACTAACTGTTAAGTTCTGTATCCTGGGTGGGTTTGGTCAAGTGGGTGTAACTTCAACTATACTCTGTCGATCGCCACAAAAATATGTGCCCATATAAACACCGCTTTCCGATTATATCCCATATATTACTATGTGAGATCGGTGATGCTGGCGGGGAGTTAGTTCCATGATGTACCTCAGGTCTGACGTTACTTTTATCACGGGAACATTATTGTATCTCTGACCTGAGGTTACAACAAGATGGTCGACGTTTCGAATCCGTTTAACAGTATGGTGTGAAAAAAGTGATTCTCAAAACGCAAATTACCGCTTTTGCGTACTGCGATCCTGATCTAAAAATCACTACTGACTTGTTCTTGGTAATGCTATTTTCCTTTGCACATTCGATGTCAAAATCTGACATGTTCGGGATATTATTAACATTTTTGTCGATATTCATGTAGCTGATGCGAATAAATCTCGCATGTTTGATCATTGTCCACATTTTACGCATGCGCTTTGCACTAAGACTTATCGATATATAGCATTGAAACTTGATCGATTATTCATGACATATAGCATCGTAGCTCCTATTCCATCATGGTTACACAATATCGTTTCCGACTTTAGCGCGCGATAGATGTCTTCTTATCAGCATGTCAAGAGACTAACTTTTGTTATGGCGCCAAAAGCACATGTTCCCACCACTGATCTTTACATCTGACCCCTGACCCCATGCAATTTGATTTGAGACTTAGACTGAAAATGTAAGATCGCATACCTGCAGAAAATCACGAAATTTTGATCATTTTAGTGTGAGTCAGTGAAAAATACAGGTCCAACAGTATTGTAGAGTATGTCAAGATAAAAGTGAGTCAACAGTCGGGTAATTCAGACCATTTTGGAGTGATTTGGGTGAGTTTATAAGTTGAAAACCTTAAAGGATGTTAAAACAGTACACACTTGGCATGACTTCGGGTTCGTTAAAGTTAATAACAGAAGTGAATGTACAAAGCAACCCGAAGTCATGCTCAGCAGGACTAGTATGGGAGTGAGACATGGTGTCTGAGCAAAAATGAGATGGGATTCTGAGGAGGACAGAGAGAGTAATGATGAGAGCGATGTGTGGTGTGAAGTTGATGGATAGGATGAGGACTGAGGCGAGGACGTGATGCAGATGTTGGGATTGGACGAGGCAATGGACCGTTTGGCGAAGGCGAATAGTCTACATTGGTATGGGCACGTATTGAGGAAGGATGAAGGGCATGTTTTAAGAAGGGCTTTTGAGCTTGAGGTGGGAGGTTTGAGGAGGAGAGGATGTCTAAAGAAGACTTGGAAGAAGCAAGTGGAGGAGGAGAGTAGGAGGGTTGGTTTGAGGATTGAGGATGCATTGAATCGGGTGAAGTGGAAGGAGGGAGTAAGGGAGGTTGCTGCGAATTTGAGGTGAATCCGGCCACCCTCGCTCACGGGAACAAAACCAGATTTAAAACTTTGGATTTACTACTACTACTACTACTATTATCGTTTGAACTTGACAAATTTCAGGGGTGGGGTGTTATTTTTTGGATGTGTTGATCCATGATTTGATCTGATAACTGATTTTTGTTTTCAGACACAAAAGGTTTTGGCTTATCAAAGGAGACACTTTCACAAGTCGGCACAGTTGAAGATTTGATATCGGCCATGGAAGCTGAAAATCTCCTGTCAGAGGATAATCTGTATCTCATGCAGTATATGCTGCATGAGATTGGTAATCAGAAGCTATGTGATAAACTGGAGGAATACTCCCTGAGAAGAGACAGCCAGCCTATATGTCTATTCAAAACAAACAAGAAAGGTACGATATTTACATATTATAACAGGTGGGAGTATTTAAAGGCACTATCAGTGATTGCTTTATCGGAAAATAAAAAAAATAACCAAAAATCAGATTCTTGCATGTTTGTAATGAGTATAGGTATCCTAACATACCCTAAAAATTGTAAGACCAAAAGCAACCTAATAAGGACAAAATTGGATATTTTAGTCATTATTGTCCGTACGGACACTAATTACTACACATAATTAAATGGAGATTCATATCATTGAATACAGCTGTTTTCTGTCCTTTCTGTCAGTTGGAAAAAAATATCTTCTACAGACTTATCCTTCACTTTTAAAACTATTCCTGAAAATTTCAAATATTTTGATTCATTTGGGCAGATCACTGATAGTGTCTTTAAATCTAAATTCCGACAGGGTTAGGGTTAAAGGTGCAACAAGAGATTTCACATTATGAGGTGTCCCTAAAAAAATCAAAAAGTACTGATTTTTGCCCTGATGAAAAGCTTTCCAGCTTTCCATCAAAAATATCCTCATCTGAAAGAATTAAACTGGAATATGTTTCTTTGGTACACTGTTAAAAATGTTCATTAAAATAACAACCTTTTTTACTGGCAGCTGGGACTCACAACAGTTAAAATCACATTTTTTTACAATCATTTGCACGTTTCGAGTCCCTTTTTACAGTTATTTGCACGTTTTGAGTCCCGGCTAACAGTCAGAACGCCGTTATTTTAAGATCATTTTAACAGTGTACAAAAATTTTGAAATTTCTTATTTCGTATAGGAACAAATATGAAATTCAGCCTATGTTTTATATTGAAATATAAGTAAATCAAAATCACCTTTTTCTCTTTTTGAAGACATTTCTGTAGCCAAATACAAGGTAAGAAATCTATTGAGTGTATAATCTATATGAAATTACTATTATGTCACAATATTTGGGTGCCTCAAAATCTCTTGTTGCAATTTTAAGGTTAGGGTTAGCACTAACTCTAGGGTTAGGGTTTGATTAGGGTACTGATACACTTGGCTGCATCACGGTGTATATTATAAAGAATTTTTTAGACTTCAACCACACCACAACATAAATTTGAACCTGGGACCTTCGGTTTACTTGTCCAATGCTCTACCAACTGAGATAATGGGTCAGATGGGGAAGAGCAGTGATCTAATAACAGGGTTGAACTGAAGGCCATTAAATATAACATCATATTGTAGGTGTATCTAATTTTTCCAATAATTCCAAATTGTTTAAATATTTTCAGCTCTAGGATGCAGTTTTGTGGAGTTCAAGCTAGAGGGTCATGCCAAGCACTTGAAGAACACCAAGATAAATGATTTCAGAAGTACTGTCTGTAAGAATCTTGGCATCAAGATGCACAATGTCAACCTTGTAGGTATCCAAGATGGCAGCATAATCCTCATATTCCAGATACCAGAGTTTGCAGTGGAAAAATTGCGGTTATCCATCAGTCGTCAGGATGCGTGGCTCGGTGACTCTGGGGTTGTAGAAGTCAGAATTGATAACAAAGAGAGGTACATCTATGCAAAATGTGGTGAGTTTCAAATTCTGATTTGAAAAAAGATTAATTTATTGTACTGGAACTGGGCGCCTACAAGTTACTGATTTTAGATACACCCAGGCCTATATGCAGGATTTTTATTTTATTTTTTTTTTTTTTATAAAAGTGTCTTTTTTTGGATATTTTTGAACACCTTATTAGTACCAAAAAGTGGGTTTTTTTGTCCAATTTTTTAAATTTTGGATTTTTTAATTGAAAAAATCATGAAATAGTGGGCCTTTTGTCCCTTTGGTGGAATTTGGGGATGTGGCTCCCCATGCTGTATGGGCCAGGCCACAGGGTCACAGCTTTTTGACCCCCATACAAATTGTCTCTTTTATTTTTAGAACAATTTTAAGCAGTGGCGACACAATTTTGATTATTGTTATAAGTAGGGACATACAAGAGCTATTATCTGCAAAAATCGCACAAATCCATTGCGGGAATCTTGCCATATAGGCCTACAAAGGTCACGATTTGTATGTTATAGTGCCCTCTATATGCCCATTTTCCATAGAAAGACAGAAAACAAGATTTTTTAGAAAATCATATTTGCTGTCAATTGTCAATTTGCTGAAGTTGTGTAATATTTACACAGAATGAAGCTAGTGTACTAAATATTCCAAATCAGTTGTCAAAACTGTGTCACCTAATATAATTTTTGTTTTATTCTGGTTTTGTCATAATAAATGAGATGTTCAAACAACTATGGGGTACACCCTCAAGTTAATGCTGATCAAAGGAATCTGAAGAGATTCCTTGATGTGTATGTGTTTATTGTTATGAACCATAGACTGCGTTATGGAACACAATACCTCTTCCTTTCCTTTGTTCAAAGTGATTCTACACTTACAGAAACTACAATTGATTTTCTCAGAAGTTACAATCTTATTATATTGCCATGCATGATTTCTCACTTGGAAATTGCAAGTATTTGTTGAAGCCTACAAAACTCACAACTTTAACATTTTGACTGCATGCATCACAAACTGTCTACACTGCAGTGAAATGACATAAATTTATACATTTGGCATCCTCAATCATTCACCGCAAAATCGGGAAGGAGTTACATATTACCCCCTTTTAAAATCCTTCATAAAGCAAATTAATGTTATTTATCGCCTTACATAACAAAAACCCTAACCCTAATTGCCTAAATAAACATTAATTTGTTAATGTATAACTTTGAAAGAGGGGGTACATATGGGAACGCTTGAAAAGGTATGCATGCTTCTTTAGTCGTCTGAAAGGAGAATACAGCTTCTGATACAAGGCTTTCCCCAATGTGTCACATTTCTGACCATTTTAATGATTCTCAATGTGTCACATTTTTGAACCATTTTAAGGATTCCCAATGTGTCCATTTCTGAACCATTTTAATGATTCCCAATGTGTCACTTTTCTGAACCATTTTAACTACGAATTCCCAATGTGTCACTTTCTGACGCCATTTTAATGATTCTCAATGTGTCACATTTCTGACCCATTCTAAGGATTCACAATGTGTCATTTTTCTTTAAAACCATTTTAACAATTCCCCCCAATGTGTTCCATTTTCTGACCATTTTAAGGTATCCCCATGTGTCACATTTTCTGAACATTTTAGGATTCCAATTTGCACATTTCTGACCATTTTAATGATGTCCTCAATGTGTCGCATTTTCTGAACCATTTTAGGGATTCCCATGTGTCCCATTTTCTGACATTTTAACGTTCCCAATGTGTCATAACATTTCCTGAACCATTTTATGATTCTCAATGTTGTTCCATTTTGTCTGAACCATTGCTAAGGATTCACAATGTGTAATTTTCTGAACCATTTTAACAATTCCCCAATGTTCACATTTTCTGAACCATTTTAAGGATCCCCAATGTGTCACATTTTCGAAACATTTTAAGGGATTCCAATGGTCACATTTTCTGAACCATTTAAGAATCCCAATGGTGTCACATTTTATAAACCATTTTAAGGATTCCCAATGTGTCACATTTTATAAACCATTTTAAGGATTCCCAATGTGTCACATTTTATGAACCCTTTAAGGATCCCCGTGTGTCACATTTTCTGAAACATTTTAGGATCCCCTAAGTGTCGCATTTTCTGAACCATTTGCAAGGATCCCCAATGTGTCGTTACGATTTTCTGACCCATATTTAACGATCCATGAATCAGTAAACAATCTCTTTAACTGATTTGAAAGTACTTGGTACTCTAGGTGGAAACAGGAGTAGAAATAATCTTTCCCTAGAGACGTCCATATTGGAGGGCTAGATCTATGCTAGTGTTCATATTGTTCATATCTTGGTGTGCAGCATCCGGTGTCATAGTGCCCGCTGCCACCTACAACTGTTATACTAAGAATACTTTTTATGATATCAGTGTACTTGAGGCAGACAGGGTAGTCTGAAATGAGTTCTTAATTGAGCAATGGTGCGTACTATTTTTGCATTTTAGAAAAAAAACAAAAAGAAAAAAAACACTTTTTTTTTTTTACTGAAATGATTAACTGATGGAAAATATGGATGTTGATGCATTGACATTATTCCAAAACTTCTAACATCACACAAGATTTGTCATGAAGCTACATTCACAATTCAAATCATTAATAGAATTGATATAAAAAATAAAAGGGATTATGTAAATATATCAAAATGTGAGAAAACGTGGTCCAGCCTTGGCCATCTTGGTTTCAATAGCCATGACTTGTGGTGTAAAGGGTACACAAGTGTGTTCAGAGCTTTGACTTTTTCAGAGCTTCCCCCAATTTTTCTCTACCCCCCCCCCCCCCCCCCCCCCGAAAGTAAAATGAGGGATTTTTGGCAACATTCTGTGATTTGGGGCCAAAAATCACTGCTTTGGGGGAAAAACTCAGCAATTTTGTGCAAAAATTGGTTTAAAGATCTCAAAATATTTGTTATTTCCCCCCAAAATTTCACTTTTGCCCCACCCAAAAAAATGTTCCACTTTGCCCCCCCCCCATTTTCCACACAATCCCCAACCCAGAAAAGAGGTCTGTGCGCCACTTGAGTTTCAGATATTAATATATTTTTTTTGTTTGCTTCTAGTAGATTTTCAGAGAAAGGCCAGGATAGGAAGACAAGTACTTAACAAGAACCACAACAGTACTTCACAAGTCCACCATCAGCTTTGATTCTAGCAATCAGACTGCAGTAGAAAATATCTAGGATAAACTAGCCAGGAAGTGTTGTATGTACTTCATCTCATTATTATTTCTGTTAGGGGTTCAGGCACGGCCGTACGGCAGGATTTTTTTTTATGGGGGGGTGCGGGTCTTCGAATAAGGTGGACCTTTTTAGAAAAATGAACCTAAACCATCTAAAATGGTCCTTTTTTAATGTTTTGATCATGTCATCACCAACCTTGTGGACGTGTAGTCATTTTTCCCTAAATTTTGGACCTTTTTATCAAAAAAATTGGCAAAAAGTGCCTTTTTCCCCTTTTGGCAATTTGGGGGTGCGACTGCAACACCCCTGACTAACAGGCCTGATTCAACCATGTATACAGTGGTTCTGCCGAAATTACCAACATGCTCACAGTTTTAATTCTCTGAGAGCTTGAGCATGTTAAAGGTGCAAACAAGAGATTTCAAGTCATCATATTTTCTGTGAATGTATGATTTCCTTTAGATTAGATACTCAATAGATTCCGACCTTTTATTTGCCGAGACAGGAAATAACTAAAGGCACTATCAGTGATTGCTAATTCAGAAAATCAAAAACATCATCAAATCACACTGATTTTTGCATGTCTGTAGTGTAACAAGTACAGGTGTCCTAACATACCCTGCAAATGATAGGACCAGAAGCAGCCTAATAAGGACAAAATCGGACAGTTAGGTCATTAGTGTCCGTTCGGACACTTACAACAACACGTAATTGAAAGGAGATTCGTATCTTTGAACACTGCCTTTTTCTTCCTTTTCTGTCAATTTTTCGGTTGAAAGAAGTTACTTAAGAGATTTATACAGACTTACCCTTCACTTTAAGCTATTCCTGCAAATTTCGGGTATTTTGACTCATTCAGATAAATCACTGATAGTGGCTTTAAAATGAAAACAAAGGTGATTTGTACATGTTTAAATTTCAATAGAAAACAGGCTGAATTTGTATTTGCTGCTATAGAAATTAGAAATTTCACAATTTTGTACCAAAGAAACAGTTCTCAGCTTAATCCTTTCAGATGAGGATATTTTTTTATGGAAAGCTTTACACCAGTGCCAAAATCAGATTTTTCAATATTTTTAGGGACACCTGTTATTTGAAATGTCTTATTGCACCTTTAAAAATAAGTGGATGCTTCAAGTTCAGAGTGAGATTCAGAGTTCATGACGGGTGTTTCCATAAACCTGACCCATCTGACACACTTTTTCTGACACACTTATGAATTCAGAAACCCTTCACGGAATAAATGGTTGATTCCTTTAACATCTCCCTTTGAAATTAGGCATGCTCTCAAAGATAACTTGAAAGCTTTGACTGTGAACCCTTTTTGTCCTCTACAGCCTGTCTAAAAAAAGTGGTACAATCTGAAAAAAAATGGTTAAATGAAAATTTCAAAATAAGTAATTCGTACTTAGCAGAATATCAAAGAATAAAGACCAGGCGTTCCAATTGTCGTTTGTTTCATCTTATTTGCTTTTGTCAGTCTAGAGATAAATAATCAATTTAGTGCATATAACCAAATATGCAATTTGCTGCCAGTTTTATTCATGGGCAGAGTTGTTTCGTGCAGTTTATGCCTTGCTGGTCTTGAGCTCAAAAGATGCAACTTGACAAAAGAAACAAAACACGGATTAAGCCTAAACAAAAGAAGACTATTTTTCACAGCAACACAATTTTCAATAGTCCACACAATAATCATTTCAGTGATAAATATCTTCTTTTCATAAATAATAAACAACAAATATTTATTCCACATCATGATGGAGCTTTGAATTATTACGAAATTGTATCTTGTTAAAACATGCCAGAAGAATGTAATATTGCGACCAAAATGAAAACACTCAATCCAAAGAATGGTTTAAAATATTGTCACTATCTTTGTGAAATATTGCACGATCTTTGTGCATTTTCTAATGGTTGATACAATCACAAAATTTGAATTTGGAAGCAAGTATCAACTTGAAGGTTGTTGGCAGGAATATGTGTTTCATGATCTTCAATACCTATCCAAAAATCTCTCTCCATGTTAGCTTTGCTCATTTTTCTCGTCTAACACCAATAGTATCTCAAATGTTATTCACTTTAATCTTAGAAGCCAAACTTACTGATCATAACTTTCGCACATTTTACGTAACTATGTTCGTATCTTTCAGCAAGTTCTTATAGTTAGTCCCCTTGTTAAAGGAAGGTCATACATTTGTTCAAATGTGATCAGTTTTAACATAATCCTTCACTGGTTTCACTCAACAGAAAGTGGGCACAAACTCGATTTTTGTGTTTCGAAGTAAAATGGAGTTTATCTCCTCGATTGAAACAAGCAAATTAGATGAACAAAAAATACTGGAAAGCCTGGTCTTTCTCTATATGTGAAAGGCACAAATCGAGTTTAATGTTACTTAGGTCTGTACCATTTTTTTTTGTAAATGTACCCTTTTTTTTAGACCGGCTGTATATGCAACCCTATGCTCAAAATGGGTTATTTAAAGGCCATGGTCCAATCACTAATAGCCTTGTCTCCAGAAACCCCAGATTTTACTGAAGCAGTCCAAATTTTGGTAGCTGAAGAAGCTCTTCTCATTTCCCCTTTTACATCTTTTGTCTAAAGGATGTGGTGTTTTGGAAGTATGAATGAAAATGTTGCCCATTCTGTTTTTTTTTTAATCATGTTTTTTTGTTGTTTGCTCGTATCCACAAGTCATGTAAATGGCTTTGTGGTGGGTGTCAGGATTTATTCAGCTAGTGTGCTGATCCGGGGCCGCGTGTATCCATGATACGACGCTCCTAACATGGCCCCTATTTGAGGCTGGGGCGTATTGGTCAGAAATCAGGGTTTGCACCCTACTCTTATATTCGACACTGACTGCCGATGTACATGTAAAGTTGTGACTCTCTGTAAACTGGACCGACGGCTTAACGTCCCCATCCGAAGGACGGGATCTTTCATGACATTCCATTTGCCCCCTTCAAGTGAACTGGGGAGAGCTGTATCGTATTAATCATAGCTGGTATCCAGATCACCATCCAGAATGGATTAGAACCGAATAAATCCCAGCACGTGCCACGCCCCAACGGATTCGAACCCGGGAATTTTGATTGTAAATTTGCTCCAGAGGCAATCACGCCTAACCACTAGGCCACTCTCTCCCACATTATCAGGTCATCCCCTGTAAAAGGTCATCACTACCATATTCTTTTCATAATTTTTCCTATAAGAACTACAACCCCTTGGTGATGAATAAGGTGTCATATGAAAACTGACATCAAATTTAGAAAATTCTCACGTTAGTTTTGGCGATCGAGTGTTCTATTTGAAATAATAGGTGTTTTTTTTTTAAGGTTTTTCCTAAATTTTTTTCCCTAAAATATTTTTTCTAAAAACTTAAACACTACTTGATTCAAAAAAGCTAACGTGAAATTTTAGGTATTTCATATACACACCATCCCTGAGTTTCAGCTAAAAGCACCTTCCATTTAGCCTGGAAAAATTATTATTGTTAAAAATGAGGGAATTTTTTATAAAATAAATAAAAACCCTAAACACATCACGCATCTTGAAAACTGCAAAAAATTTGTGGAGGAGATTTCAAGCCTTCCATATTCCAAACGGTGTGGACTAAATGGAGGTAGGGTTTTTGATTTTATGGTCATTTTTCTCTAAGACTATTTTATCCGATAATCCTAACCTTAAGACCATCACTGATTAACGATACTGTCTCAGAACGTTTGAACTTTTTCCAGTCCAAAAACCCAAATAATTCTCAGGGTTCTTGGACTAAAAATGGGTTTACACTATATTCTGCAAAGATTCTGAAAAGCATTAATGATTCTTCAAGAAACTAAAAAAGAGGTCATTCAAGCAAACAAAACTATTTGTGTTAAAATTAACACTAAGCGAAAGTTTTCTTTGTAGGGAAATACCAAAATGGTTCCTGACGTATGGTGTTAATTGCGTTGTTGCTTATATATATTCTTGTTATAGCAACACCTCACTACCCTATTGCATAATTGTGTGTATTGGAATTCCATTTGTGTAATCTTTGTCCTGGATGTAATAATTTTTGTTAGGTATTTTTCAATCACGGTTTATTTTTATATGTGAATAAAGAAATCAAATATTTTGTATTCATTAATTTAGTTTAATCCCTACTTGGGAACGAGTTCCATATGTACCCCCATAAAAATTCTACAAAACAATTCTTTTTATTTATGGCCTACACTATCAAATACCCGAACCCCAAGGCCAAATATAAAAAATACTTTGTTACATACAGCCTCAAAGGGGGGTACATATGGACTCTTGCCCCTCCTTGTGTTGTAAACACTTCAAGCCATTGTGTATCAGTTGCTATACTAGCCTTTTATCGTTATCAGCATTAGTATATATCAAAGTATAACATCCTTTGCAAAAAAATGTTTTGTCTCACATTTGTTGCTGTGACCTAAAACTAAGAATAATAATGGAATTTTCATAATCTGTTCTGTTTTTAATTGGTTTTTGTCTTACCTCAGGGCAAACGTCCATCACTCAAAAATGTGCTAACCGCACAGAGGGTGTACGCCAGTTTGGTGCCTTCAATTATTCACAGATGTAGACAGGCACACTTGTCCGTGTTTACTCTCACCACCCTATCACAAGCTACTTCACTCAAATCACTACCCTCAAAGTAATTTCCCCTTAATAATAAGGCTTTTCACAGATCCGTTGAATCGATCGCTTTGGCTACTCGATTCGCTATCTGTAGACTTCCAACCATCCCCAAATTTCATTATATACTTCACAGACTTTGACCCATTATCACTGTTGTGCTTCCTCATAACATCACCCATTCGTCCCAACTAAATGCACTTACGTAAGTCTATCCGCCATGTTATTTCCTTACTCCGCGTTCACTTTCATGAACGTAAAACCCCCAATTTCTGTGGCGAACAACCAAGGTACCAAGTCATATATTTAAAAGATGGCATGTCCCAGCATTTAAAAAAGTCACTACAACCACTGGTGTAAATGCCCACTCGACAAACAGTAATTATTGTGAGAGCAGTAGGCTCTTAAATCTTTCTTTCTTTGAAAACGTTTACTCGTAACTAAGGCTCTATAATTGCCGTCATTGGGTGGATGCGCGTATATAGTGTTCAAAAAACGGCTGCACTAGTCCGCAAAACGCGATCGATCGCAAAAGTTTATCGATCACCGTCTCAGTGTGAAAGCCTTATTATCATTTATCTTGTAATGCTCTGCTATTTGTCAACTTACCTTTATTTAGTACCCAATTTAATTAAAACCTTTATCTAGTAACCTTTTACTTTGTAAACCTCAGATCGTTACCTTTTCTTTGCGACCTTAACCTTATGTGACAAAGACAAAAAACAAAACACCAAAACCTGTTACTTGTACCATAACTATACCCTGTACTTTAACTATACCCTTTTGGACCGTAACCGTAAACGTTCTAACCTCAACATTGTAACCATAAATTTATACCATTGTCCCTGTAAATTTGGAGGTTGTAACCTCAGTATAACGGTTAGGGTCCAACATGATCTAGTTAATAATGATCTTGCTCTCCAACATTGTCCCTGTTTGCTGGACAGTCATACCAGGAATTTTCAATAATTCAGATTAAAATATTATGCTTCTGCACCAGTATTGAGTCACCAGCGTATAAACACTCCCACAAGATTGATGTTGTTCTGAATGATGTATAAAACTGGTCAGTTTGCTGCCTTTGGTCGATGCTGTTAAATATCTTCCAATTCTGTCTGGCATAGCTCCCACAAACCTTAGGAGGAACTTCAAATGATCAAGCATGCCAAGAATGTGATGAACCTGCACGGTATGGGTGGTGGGGGGGGTTTTGGTGGGGGGGGGTTTGATGCTGTTTTTGTTTTTGGGTTTTTTTTTGTGTTTTTTTTTTAAGTTTTTTGAAAAAAAGACTTTCTTTGGTGTTTGTTTTTTTGTAGTGTTTTTTGGTTTTTGTGTCGCCCCCTCCCCCCCTCCCCCCCTTTGCGCTCCTCGCCTCCCCCGCCTCCCTTCCTCCCTCACCCCCCTCTACTGACACTGCGTCCGCAGCCTCCCTCACCGGTTTCGTTCATCCTCCGCTTCCCTGTGCCCTTGCCGTTTCCGCTCTCCTCGCTCCCCTATATCCTTCCTTGCCCCTCCCCGTCCCCCCCTGCTGCCGCGGCCGTTACATCCCTTTCCCTCGGTTGCCGTACCGCAATGCAGTACATGGAAAGAGACGAATCGAGCAGTGCAACTTACCGCAACGCACGTGCATGTAGTATGAGAACCTTAACAACATCCGGATAAATGACAGATGGTCGGAACAATGGTCGTCTTCTACCTTTGAACCTTAAAGCAGTTTGTGGACACCTACCTTGCAGCCCAAAAGCTGTGACCTTGATAGGAAAGACCCGCATGGGTCAACGCACTGACTCAGAACTGGGCACTGGTCATACCAACACTTTCTAGTTCATAAGATCATGTGAACTTTCACCAAACTTGCAATTGGTGGGGAGCCACAACCAATTCGCCCACATCAGGATAACTGTGAATCTACAATACCCCACAGGAACCCCATCCTGATCAACCTGGAGAATGAACTACGCTGGTTACTACGGACTCCACTGTATCTTTTTGGACTATTCGATAACAAATTTAGTAAGTTAGCTGTTGACGTAATAGTTCATCGCTGGTTTGCCAAATGAAAACACTGTAAATATTACCTCTTTGCATCCTTCACAGTAAAAGGAATGGTTTCCCTTTTTACCTGAACCTTTATGTTACAACAAACACCATAACCCATAAATTTGTTAGCTGTATACCTTACGCTTGCAATGCAACCATAATCTACACCACGTAACCTTTACTTTGCCACCATAATTCTACCCACGGTACTTTACCCTGCAACCACAATCTACCTTTATAACCTTTACCTATGGCAACTAGAATCTCACCTTGTAACCTTTACCTTTTAAACTTGAACATATACTTGTAACTTTAAACATGTTAACTTGTGACCCTTACCCTGTTACTTGTGCCCATCCTATAACAGTAACCATAACCTACACCTTGCAACCTTTATCTTGTAACCACAACCTACACTTTGTAACCTCTACGTTGTAACCAGAACTACAACTGTAACCCTTAACCCTTGTAACCACAACATACACGTTGTAACCTTTACCTTGCAACCTAATAGAAAGAGACTGTTTAAAGTCAAAGTTTATTGTTTGACCATACTGTTATGGGTTGATTTGTTTTTTTCCCTCTTTCTTGTCACAGGAACAAACGTTCCTGTGACTTAATTTCCATATTATTTTGGGCAGCTACCCCTACTACCACTACCACTATCTTAAAGAATATCAGTTGGACGGTAATGGTAGATGCCCTGGGGCACTCATTTAACTACAACTACCGCATTTTTATTTCATCCATTTTTTACATTACAAAATGATCAAACTAGTGCATTTTTTTGTGCTCAAAAAAGACATCAGACACCCCTACGGCCCACTCAGCAACGGTACGCCCAACCATATGACGTCACTGGCGACGGCAGAATCCCTTTTGCTCTTTTTTGTGTCTCATAGGGGCGCCATGTTTATTTTTTTTACTCGGGATTTAAACACATAATTTTGCCCCATCACGCCGTTTTTATTGGAGACTAATATCGATATTTCATATCTGTATAAGCTCTATGTTCCTACGGCTGTCGAGTTTGGATGATGTTGTGTTGATAGTGTTTTGAAGACTTTTCAAGTTCGACGTCTGAGATCAGACTTCGGCAGTTCAGAATTGGAAGCTTTTGTGGCCCCCCCCCCCCCCCCCCCAATAATATCAGATATATATTATATTGTATTATCTCTTCACATGGTGCCCCGCGAGCCTCAGGCCTCTTGTTTGCGCTGGCTCCATTTGCGGGTATTAAGTGGGCTTATTCCTTAGACCAGCCCAAGGGTTTAGCTCCCGCCCTACTTAAGTCCACAATCTGACCGCCAGGGCATTATTGGGGATATGTGTGTCCCTGTTGTCGTTTCTGCTCCCTTGCATTTTTTCATCATTGTTTTCGCCTTTTCGATAGCCACTCGCTGTGCAGCCATGTCTTTATGTTCTCTATTCTTCCAAGGGTGTTCTATCTGCTTTGCCGATGATCTCAAAATTTTTCTTTAATTTGGGGGGGGAGTGGATGGTGCCCTGTTTCTTTCTTATGTCGCCGTCTTGTTCTTCCCTGGCCTTTTTCTGTTTCCAACCCCTTTGGGATTTCCTAGGTTTCTCGCGCAGGTTCTAATCACTTCCTACCTAACATATGTTACAATTATGCTTTTTCTTCTTGATGTGCAGCACGATATGAACCTCTCCATCTACACGGAGGGTTACAGGATGTTTCAGCACCGCATGCAAGGAGTTGCTTCGAGACAGGACAAAGATCCGCAAAAAATGATCTATGATGTGAAATGTAGAAAGTGTACAAGAATTAGTCCTTGTAACATACACACAAGGTGGTCAGAATTGGAAGATTCAGAGTACTTTGATGAATTGGATGAGTATATGGAGAGGAAATTAAGAAGACATAAGGCTAAAAAGGCTAAGACTATTCCGTCTTTCTCCGACGGGGCATCTCCCTCCGGTTCATCCTCGGTGAAGTCTCTACCCGACCTCTCAACCTAAGAAGTTTCAACTACCAAGTTCTACCTTTGAATCTAGTCTCCCAGCAGGCGATGTTTACGACGGGGGCCACGGAGGCTGTCAGACTTTTTATAGGGCTAACCCGTCCACACTCTGCAGTTTTATTTATTTATTTATTTTATTTATTTATAACATTCGGCATTTGCCATGGCAGACCCAATATTGCTAATTCATTAGATTCAAGGGACCCTCCAGAAAACGTCGGGGAAAGATTTGTGGGAAGAAGTCCGTTAGATGCAAAAAAATAGAGGAACCGAAGTGCTCGGAGTTAATTCAAGATAAAGGGCCAGTTATTGATTTAACCCTGG